>JADDOH010004227.1:0-243769 GCA_016648135.1 Agrypnia vestita
CCTGACGCAGTGAACGTTCTTGGCACTTCTGCAATACGCCAGGGAGTGTGTTAGTATGCGCGCACTTTCACCGTTCTTTATAAATTGTCACTGTTTACTATCTTTCATCCATTCGGCTTCCCAAATTGAAAAAAAAAACAACTTCATATCACGTCGGGATCACCACTGTTGGGAATATTCGTAGGTCGATGGAATGAAAGAATGATCTGTTATTTAACGTTTATTCCTCGACCGGAGTGAGGCTCCGGGAGCAAATAAAATATACAGTGTTGCAGTGTGCACATAAGTTAATTATCAATCACAAAATAAAATAGTAAAATATCGAAAGTATAGGACAAAGAGAAATGTACTACAGATATGAGACGCGGACCCAGGTTTTCTAAACAACGACCGGGCGGTACTTGAGATGAATCTAGACTGTGGCACGGCGTCATCTCATCCGATTCCCTTTGCTTACATTTGTTTACGTAACCGACGATGTCTCCGCCGCAGACGTTGTTTATGTTAACCTAATAAAAAAAAGGGTCCCCGCTCGTAGGCAGGTAGATGGCGCGAGCCGGCTGAGCGCCGCTACAGTATGTATCTATTCGTACGTAGTGTATGAGGGGGCTCTTCACGGGTGGCACAACACCCGTGCGGATGTCTTCCCTCGTCTGGAATGGATTGAACGTATTGATGCATACCAGATTATAATAAGTACTACCTGGGAGGGTGATTGCAGTCACTGTAGTGTCGCGAATGGCCAATGGGCTGCAGTTGCTCACAGGCGAGGGTTGGGGAGCCTAGGAAACTCCCCCTCCCCACTCGCATATTTTTGACTTGACAGGTGGCCCGGGACCATCTTTACAGTAGCTTCAGTATATATACCGTAGTTTAACTTAGTTTAACCTGGAGGAGTTGGAATTCGGGGGGCAAACTGGCTCTGAGCCCGGACGCCAGACACTGACGCGAGGGATGGTGCGGTACTTTGCACAGAAGAGGCCCAACATGAAAAGGCGCATCCAGGCTCAGGTCAACGTATCCGGAACTCGTGTCGGGAGAAGGAAGATGGGATCAGTCACCGATGAGCCTTTGGGTACGGAGGGGCCGAATTTAAAGCAACCACATTTTCCGCGTACACATACATTTACACATACCTTCTACAAACCCCTTATCCATTAGAACCCAACGTACCACTAGAATGAGACATAGGGCCAGATACAGGTGACGGAACTTAGGCCGGCTAGTAAATAAACGTAACAATGTAATTGATATAAAGATAATGCAGAGTAAATATAAAAGATCGTAAGGAATAAGCACAGCGAGATAACGGCGGAAGATAAAATTATTAATCAGCGAGGGCGTCGAAGACGGAATCATCCATAGGAGCGGCTACGAAGGACTCGAGGGCTTTCAGGGGATCTATGTACTCTATATGTGCATGCGCATGTGATAACGGCACGTCACTAACCTTTCCAGTGGATGGCGGTCGATCCCATACAGGTAGGACAATGGGGGATCGAGCGGAGAGGGCGTGGGAGCAGAGGATCGCGCACTCTGGAAGCGCAGCTACACCAGATGCAGTGGTTTCAGTCCGTAGGAATGATAGGTAAATAATATAGGGCCACGGAACATAGTATGTTTAGCAATTGCACCGTAGGGCTTAATTGACGTGCTAGGTAGTTTTGTTTGCGTTTTCCATGAACATTCACGAACTTCATACCCCAGTATTTAATTTTAGTAAAGCTTGCGTTAGGGTTACCACTAAACCAATTCATCCCCTATAGTTCGAAACAAAAAATTACACAACGTGAACTGGGGAGGTCTTGAATAAAGCGAGGGTGTTCGGAAATACTACGTTAAAAACCGTAGAGCCTTCACCCGACGTAGATAGATAGCTTGTTTGCCTCTAACAAGGCGTAAACTCAGTTAGGAGTAGGATCGAGCTGAAAGGCGAAGAAGAGGAGCCATCACAACACTTTACAAACAACATAAAATCTTAGTCTAACAATATTACTTTAACTAATTCTAAAGCCTAAAATATAATTAATACCTAGCGCGCATTAGGAATGCGGCTAGTGCCACATCTGTTTGCCGGCCCCGAAAAAAGGTCGGGCGGCCTACCACATGTGTCCGATGGTTAAAAAAGAAGAAATTTCGAGAAACACGCGAAATGGAACGTCACAGGCAAATCGCAAATTCACTACATACAAAAAAATATATTTATACGTAGTAAAAAGTCTTTCGAACGTAGGAAGCGTAAATGAATCTAAAATATGAATACCATTAATTTAATCGAAAATATATACAGTATATTTTTGATGTAGCGCGCAGAAACGATGGTGGCTATGTCGTCTAGTCACCGCGCTGCGGCCCGCGTGTTCGAGGTTCGAATCTCTCACCAGCATTTTTTTTTTGTTTTCTCCAATTTCATTTTTTTTCCGTCAATTCCGGGAAGTTACGGACTTATGAGACAGACAAAACAAAATTCTACTAATTTAGATTAAGAGCAGGGCTTGTCTAAGACGCGAACCATTAATTTTAGAATGTTTTGTTTGCCGACTAATTCGACAATATAATCGACAATGATCATTGTAGATTTCTATAACTCAATACTTTGAGCGCCATTAATGTATAATTTTGTCTTTATTTTAGTCAAGTATAACTTTTACCGTGCGTACATGAGTACATTAAAGATTTTTTTTATATCTTGGCAGTAACGGTTTATTTGTTCACGTGTGACGCTCACAACAGGATTCGAAATACAGCGAGTAAACTTGCTGTTTTTGATAACTCGGATTGCATAACGTTCTCTTTTTTCATTTAATTAAACTTGAATATTAAACTTCGTCATTATATTTATTTTATACTTGACCTTACTATCGAACTCATAACAATTTCATTAATCATTACTCAGAACTAGTGCATACACCTTCCTTATCAAAAGTTCTTACTTGTCCATGCTTGCCATAGTGCACAATTTTCTTTTCGTAAATGGCCGCCCTGTCAAATGATCGCTCGCGTCAATTTGCGTTCACATTCACAAACATTTTTCCTCTCCTCGGAGCAATGCAGGGAATGGCCTGCCCCAGTTAATCGAACTTTTTATCACTTGGTCCGTCTACGGGAGCATGGAGCAGGCTAAAACTAATACACTTAGACTATTTGTGTCATCAGTAGTCGAAAATAAGGACGAATTAGACGAGGTAGATAGAAATAATCTTAATATTATTAACAAAGGACTCTTAAATGGGTAGCCATATCCGATAGAAACCAAGGGTCGCCGCTAGAGGCGGCACTTACGCGATGATTCGCGCCATAAATTTAAATATTATTTTAGTTGTGATAAGTTTGTAAACTTTTAATTTAATCGTAAAATCACATATTTTTTTGGTCGTGATCAACTTATTGACCTCTTTTTTTTTTCACAGAGATACGAACGCGCCTACAGCTATCTTCAAGGGATTATAACTGGTCTGGGCGAAAAAGAAGCTCATGATGCCCTCAATAATGCAGTGTGCAAGGATAAAAATCATGAAGACGTATCGTTGGGCCTACTTATGGGCATCCTGACTGAACCTTCGAATGCTTCCAAGTATTACAGGGATCTCACATTAGTCTCCAGAGACGGACTAGCTTCACTCTTGGCGCATTTATCTACACTTATATTAGAAAGGTACCTACGTTTCCACGACACGGCTAGAAGTCAGTTAATATGGCTAGTGCGAGAGATGATAAGAAATGCAGTCTCTAATATTGACAATATTTGTTGGAACTTGATGCGGTATGCCTCCGGAGGCGATATCACTCCCAAGAATATTAACTTAATCGAGTCCTTATTGGACATTTACTTAGAAAATAAGTTGTGGCTGGACAAGTTTCCAGCCCTGATTTGTTCTGTGGTGTATACATACTTAAGACTCATCGAAGATCATAACACTCCGCCGCTACTGGCACTCCGACAGAAAGAAGTGAACTTTGTGATTCTATTAATAAGAGAGAGGTTTTCTGATGTGGTGACACTAGGTAGGGATCTCGTGCGGTTATTGCAAAATGTGGCTCGTATTCCCGAGTTCAACCAGCTGTGGCAAGATGTTCTCCTCAATCCCAAGACTCTCTGTCCCACTTTCACCAATGTCCTGCAATTACTGCAGACAAGAACTTCCCGTCGGTTCTTGCAGTCCAGACTCACCCCTGATATGGAACGGAAACTGGTTTTCCTCACGGCGTCTGTTAGGTTTGGGAACCACAAGCGCTACCAGGAGTGGTTCCAGCGCCAGTACCTGGCCACCCCCGAGTCTCAGTCTCTCCGAAGCGACATGATACGTTTCATCGTGGGAGTCATCCATCCCACAAATGAATTGCTCTGCTCCGACATTATCCCGCGCTGGGCCGTGATCGGCTGGCTCCTCACCACCTGCACTCCAGTGTGGCCGCTTCCAATGCTAAGCTCGCACTCTTCTACGACTGGCTGTTTTATGAACCCGACAAGGACAATATCATGAATATCGAGCCTGCCATCCTAGTCATGCATCACTCCATGCGTTCCCATCCCGCTGTTACAGCCACGCTACTTGACTTTTTATGTCGCATCATTCCTAACTTTTACCCACAGCTCACAGAGAAGGTTCGATCCGGGATATTTAATTCTCTGCGACAAATAACGGAGAAGAGAGTTCTGCCGAGTCTGTATCCGCTGCTGGATTCTCCTAAACTAGATCGGGAGTTAAGAACGACGGTGAGGGAAACTTTCAAGGAATTTTGTGTCAACACGGACGCTGCTGGTTCTGCGCGCGTGGAAGATCCGATGGGCCCGAGTGTGCCGGAGGACCCGGCTTTCTCCGATGAGGAGGAGGAGCCTCCGCTGGTGATCCACACGGAGGAAGACACCGACGATGATGACCTGCCCCTGTCCAAAGTGAAAGTAGTTCGCGAGCGCTGGTCAGCCGAAGAGCTGGCGGCCGTGTTGGCCGGCGAACTACGCGAGGCGGCCATGCAGGTGCTAGCGGAGCGGGACAGCCGTGAAGAGCAAGAAAGAGCTACAGGCGCACTGCTAGTAGCGGGCGGAGGGCTGGCGCTAGATGCGGAAGGTGTATCCGCGCTAGCCGAGTGGTTGGCCGCTGCGCTGCAAGAGGCCCCCCCGCCGCCCTTGCCTCCCCACCCGCCCCTGCAGGCACTGGCTCACGTGGCCTCTGGCCCGCTGGCTGCCATGTTCGCTTGCTTTGCCTCTGATTCCAAAGAAGAAGAAAAGAAACGAAAGCTTATCGTGGAAATCTTTAAAGAAGTTCACGTACAAAACACTTTCCACAACATCGGTTTTTTTCTGTTGTTTTATTTGAAAGTCATATACGTTTCCGAAATCAATTTGCTGACAGACCCTGATAAGAAAAAAAGTGTCCCGTTCCAAAGTGACTTATACAAAAACTATTGTCAAATAATCAATATGAAACTGGATGATTGTTTAGCCAACGATTTGAAAATGTGCCAAGAATGTGATGTCAATATGCTATTGTGGCTTATTCCAGATGTGTTCAGAGAATTTAAGGAAGTTGCTCAAAACCATATACAGATTCTGCACGTCGTGGTGTCCACCATCGATGCTAGGCAGTTGCAAGATCTGGTGTGTCAGACCTTGCAAGGGAACCTGCTAATGTTCAAGCCTGAAGACATTATGGCTGTCCTTACGGCCAGTTTGTCCTGGGAGACCTTTGAACAGTACTGTCTTTGGCAGTTATTGACTGCGCACGATATATCAATAGAAGATGTTCTTCCTATTTTACCGAAGCTGGAGTTTGATAGTCACGCAGAGGCGCTCACTTCAATTTTGCTGATGTTGAAACAGGAGCGACCCACGGCAGACGTGGTGCGTCAATTGTTTTGCCGCGAGGTGGCAGGGGCAGACGGAGATGCTTTTGTGACGTCGGCCCTGATGTACTGGTGCCAGGATTACGAGGACAAGTTAGGGGACCTGGTTTCTACTCTGCTGAGCACTCGTTACCCGGGAACCAGCCCAAACAAAAGAAAACGATCTGGAAAACATTCCATCCCGCCGCATGCACCACCCACGGCCAATCAAGTTAGTAAACATGTGTTAATTGTATATATATATTACACTATTTATGTTATTATGCTTAAAATGTCACGTTTTAATATCAAATTAGTGTTTTATGATTTGTAAATAAAATATATATTTTTTTTTTTTTTTTAAATAAATAAAAATAGAGATGTGAACACGGAATACGTGTCACATCAATTTTTAAATGTACTTTTAAATTTGTCCGATGAACTTGGAAAACAATTTTGTAAACCGGTTTTGACAAGTTTACGTACAATAATTAAGTGGTTCTGCGAGGTTTCAATCTTTTAATTAATCCCCTTGATACTCAGTTTCATTTAACCTATGTCAGACTTTTTTTATTTAAAAATAAATTGCACATAAATAAATTATTTGATTAGGTGTGTAAATGCCATTCTGTATTTTCTTGCAATTCTGTATTATTATTATAATATTCAGAGAATAAGTATTTTAAATCTTAAAATAAATAAATGGGTTTTCAAAACGTTATAATAACCCTAAAAAATATGGCATGCCGCACAAGTGGTGATGGTCAAAATTATTATTTTAACCGGTTACTCATTAATTGTTATTTGAGATTTGTATGTGATTGTATTGACAATTGTCTAGTATACCGGTGGTTGCTGTCGGAATGCAAAAAACAGTTACCAATCATTGATACAATCAGATACATATATATTGTGTTATAGTTATTTTTACAAATATTTTACTTTAATACTTAAAGTGTAAAAAATTACGCTCCTTTAACATTTGTTCAGTTCAGTAGTGTCAAGTTTTAATTGATCGCATGATTGCCTTGTTATCTTTTATGTACACATTTTCTAAACCATCTGTTGACTAGTGACTGTTTTTTTTCTCACCTATTATGCTCATTGCAATCTAGCATCCTTGAATCTTTCTCGTTCACACCATGTCTTTATATCTCACTGATGTCCAGAGCGTTTAGTCTGCTTTCTTCCTTTGTATGACAATTTATGCATGTATATCAACTTCTACATAAATTACTGTTGCCACAGTATAAAATTGTACAGAGATGAACTAAACCCCTTCTTTGGGCAAGGGGATTGTGTCAGCAGAAATATGTTCCCCTCGCTTATTTTTTAAGACACATTTATAATGCAGTCAAAGTATTTATTCTCGTATAATTAAATCTCCTAGTTAACAAAACATATTTTTTTAAATTGACTTGTTTATATAAAATTTTATTTAAAAAATAATCTTCAAGTAAAAACATCTTTTTTTTTTAATAAACCGCATCTTATTTACTAAGATAATCACTTACTATAATAATAATTAATAATACTTTTTTAAGAGTTTACCTTTTAAAATTTACAAGTTCGTAGTATTTTTTTTAAAACAAGTCAAACGTATTGGAACAGTGTACCAAGAAATTTAGGTTAGTTCATCTTTATATTTTGGTGATCTGTGATTGTAACTAACAAGTAGTATTTGTAATCATTCTTGTATTTTGCGAATTTATTATTATGCGAAATTCTACAACAACTGAAAAAGATGTATTTGTTAGTTACAATACTTTATGTAGGGGGGTAGTACTTTATGTATGTATCCATTTGTCAACTGTTACATTGTTATTTTTGTTTACACGTCGCAATTGTTTCTTTGATTGATAGTATGTCCTATTTAAGAGAAAATTTCCACTTTTCGAATTCAATCTACCCTTGATTCAACAGTCAGCTGACACTTTAGAACCGGTATCCAATTATTCATTGCTAATCTACATCCAAACAAATTTAATGGCTGGTGTTCAAAAATATCCTCATATTGCCGAAATTATTACAAATTTTACAGAGTTTATTTTCATTGCTGTATAAAGATTTTATTTAAGGCTCGAATTCAGAGTCAATACTCGATGATTTAAAGGTTAAGGTACACCTTGATGTATTGACTGTGAATTCGGGCCTCTTCCGAAATAAATTTATATGTAAGTTATCATATGCAAGACAAAAAGATGAACCAATATTTAAAGTACTGAAAAAAATAAACATTCTTTTTAAAATCATACTTATAAGAAGAAAAATAATTTCAATAAGCTAAAAATACACAGTAGAACCTCGTTAATTCGAAATTCAAGGGACTCAAAAAAAAAACAATTTGAAATATGCGGAACCCCGTTATTTCGAATTTCAAAAAAACATCTGAATTCTTGTATATTCCAAGAAATCATTTTGAAAACGCAATATTTATTATGCTAATACAAATATCGCGACATTTCTAATACTTAAGTACCCGATACTGACATGTTTGTTGTTTGTACTTGTGAAAAAATCGTTTTTTTTTTCAATTTGGTCAAATTTAAAAAAAAAAATGTATTATGTAAATTGAAATGTATCAATTTATGACCTGAGGGGCTAAAAATTATTTCGAATTACCAAGGTTTTCTAATTATTAATTTAATCTACTATGAAATTAACATTTTGGGACTTTTGGGTTCCAAAAATTTCCAATTATGGCGAATTTTGAATTATTAGGGTTCGAATTAACGTGGTTTTACTGTATAACCCAAATGTGTTGTATATCTGAGTTTGTGGACATTCAAAATAGGGGTTCACAAATATGATTATGATCTCTTCACTCAATAACTTCTAATCTAAATCATTAAATAAATTTGATCTAATTTCTTGGATATGCTCCCGACAGTAATTCAAAAAAGTTTTAATTAAACACCTGGTGTAAATCTATAAGTTTTTGTTGAAGATTTGTATCCTGGTTAAATTAAGGATTCCCAAACATTTCATATTCATTTAGTTTTAAATGATTAAAATAGAGTTTTATTTCAATTTTTTACTGTTTATAATGTGAATTCCGTTGTTTATAATCTGAATCAATGCAATGTCCAACATTCTAAATTCTGGATAATTCAGGTGCCTCCTAGCTAGTGGCAAAAACTTCGGGGAATCTTCCTCATTAAATTTTGAAAAGAAAATATTCTTCACACTTTGGGTGAAATGTCAACAGTTACGGAGAGAAGCGACATCAAACTTTGGAACTTTTTTTTTTTTCAATATTTCTGACTTATTTTCTGTAAAAAGTTGGGCTATCACTAAAGTAGCTTATATGGAATATTTAAAATTCATTCGCTTCAGTACAAGTCAAATAAAATGACAAAAACCCTGCAAAAAAATATTTTTAAAAATTCATCACGGTTTTAATTTAGCCCAAAGGGTAAAAAATATTTTCTATTCAAAATTTAATAAGGAAGAATCCCCCAAAGTTTTTGCTACTAACTACATGACACCCTGTATACAGGGTTATTTGTAAAACATTAATAACCTCGCAGGACTATATTTCTGCCTTGATTATGAGTCGAAAATGTTCAAGCTATTATGACCTAATATCAATAGTTATGGAGATAGGCGACATCAAAGTTTACATTTTTTTCCAATATTTCTGACTTATTTTTTGTAAAATGTTGGACTATCATTACAGTAACTCATATCGACTACGAAAAATTCATTCGTTTCAATACAAGTTAAATAAAATGATAAAAATCCTGAAAAAATTCTAATTGGAATTCGAAGGTTTTTATTTTTTTATTTGACTTGTATTAAAGGGAATGAATTTTTCATATTCGATATAAGTTACTGTAATGATAGTCCAACGTTTTACAAAAAATAAGTCAAAAATATTGAGAAAAAAATGCAAACTTTGATGTCACATATCTCCTTAACTATTGACGTTAGGTCATAATAACTTGAACATTTTCGACTCATAATCAAGGCAGGAATATAGTCCTGCGAGGTTATTAATGTTTTACAAATAACCCTGTATACAACCCAAAAATAAAATTACGCTGAATTTTCACAACTGAAATGTGATGAAGCTGATGGATGTTGGTCTAAAAATTTCCAAGATGAAAAATTATAATTAATGTTTTTTTACATCACTTTTAGGTGCTGGGCCACTTAGAACAAATGAGAATGTGCTGTTTTCGACAGAACGACATGTCTTTTTACAATCTGGAGTCAATGCAGAAAGCCTTGCAACAGGCACAGTCTAATAGCAATGAATCAGTTAAGGTTAGTTATTGACATTACTTTAACACCGTAATAATAATTGCCTCGCCACCAGAGTAATCTATGTCACATTTTGTTAGTTTTGTGTTGTGAATGCGCTGATGTTCTCCATGAAAATCCCTGAGCTTTGAGTAGATCAAATATTTCCTGTGACAATTCTAAATATTTCATTGTAGTGCTGTCCACAGACATACACAGAATGATTCGCAATTCCGTCTCAGCAAGATTGTGTGTTTACTCATTGATGACGTTTAAATAGTTTAACATTTCTGGATTCCATGCATTAATGATCTATGTAAACTTAAAATGGCCGAAAATATTTATGTTACTTCGATATAAAGTGAATGAGAAAGAAGGGAAGACAAAAAAGGAGTCTCCGTGAAAGACTTACAGCTTTAAAAAAGAGAGATATCCCACAAAAGGAGCATGCATCAATGATGAAATCATTACTGATAAAACTGATGCTAACCAATGGTGAAGAAATATGTAAGAAAACCATAAGAGATACTTTTTTCTAACATTTAGATATCTACAAACCTGTAAAGGGAAGAATAAAGATTGTTCTCATTTCACAATATTCTTAGAACATACTAATAATTTTCAGGCGTATTCTAGCGTATATGTTAGATAATTCAAATGAATATCACATATACATTATATAGTATATTGCTTCATACTCAAGTAAAAAAAAGTATAATATATAGAAGTCTCATTTACCAGTGACGACATCTACGTACATACTGTTTCACGGGAATGACAAATTTTCAATCATAGATGGCAATAGCGTAGTCGTATCAAATAATGTAAAATGAGGTGCATCAATAATATATATATATATATCTACAACTTTACAAAATTTTATTAAATTTTTAATCTTGGCTGGATCGGTGAACTTTAAATTGTGTGTGATCACTTAATTCAACCTTAAGACGGGTCATAAGCCCTCTAAACTCCCAATAAAGACTTACACACATGCTTTCCTATATAAATAGCTTAATCTTTGTGAGACATTTATAATTTATCTTATTTTTTCATTTCAATTGACAATAATAAAGAGGCAATTTATGACAACTTATTAGTTAAGTAAAGAAAAGTCATAACATCATTCAACCGCAGTGGGTACTTTATGAAATTCACAAATATAATAAAGGAAACGCAGCAATGTACCACTGCAAACATGTTTTCCATGTTTTTCAAAAACAAAGATTGTTATGAAAAAGATTCGCAGTTGGTCTTTCGTGGATCCAGTAAATTTATCAGTTTTATACATTGTAACAAGGATCATTAATGCAGGGAATTTTTTTTAAATGAATTATAGCTTTTTAAATTTTTGTCGCTCTCTTAAATTTATTTTTCAATTGTGCATGTTAAAATGCGCGTAAAAACTTGCTTGAATAAAGTGCATTTACATAATTATTTTTTTGTGTTTTTTGTTTTCGTAGTTTTGTTTTAGTAGTTTACTGACAACAGTGGAAATATGATAAAATGTTGCAAATTAATTTACGATAGATTGTACTTATGTGGCAAATTCATATACAATAGAGATAAAAAAAATAATAAAAATAGGACAGGAAGTAAATCTGATCTTGCCTTTGGATCTTATATTTTAATATATTATTAATATAAGCCAAAGTTAATAGGATTCAAAAGGAATCTTTGCTTGGACGGTTTGGTTAATTTAGGACAAATGGATGAGGAGACAATAATAAGAAAGTTATATGATGCAAGTGTTGATGGCAAGTCTGCTGAAGACTTGGCTTGACCAGGTAAAACAGGCACTGGAAGATGGTGCTGTTGGTGAGATTGCATAAGACGATGTATGAATTTTAATGTGGCGAGAGTTGTATGTCAGGACAGAAAAGTTTGGTGCTCCAACCTCTCTGCTTATCCCTGATGTGATGGTAAGAAACGGTGTGATGGAAAGCAACAGTGTGATGGTAAGAAACGGTGTGATGGTAAGAAACGGTGTGATGGTAAGAAACGGTGTGATGGTAAGAAACGGTGTGATTGTAAGAAGCGGTGTGAGGGTAAGAAACGGTGTGATGGTAAGAAACGGTTTGATGGTAAGTAAGTTAATACTGAAAATGAAAGACATTCCTATCATTGATATTACAACTAGTAACACTATTATAATTATTCACATTCGCTAAGTTGTAACATAAAACAAAAATATATTAACAGTCTGTGTTGCATATAGTAAAGTAAACTTTTTGAAGATATGAAAATTATAAATTATCTATTAATCTCCCTCCATTGTTGACAGTTTATTTATAGTGTTATTATATCATTTGATTTTATTTAAATCATAATTTAATTAAAGATAAGCTAGTAATACAAATAATTTTGATTTCTTTATGTATTGAATAAAAATTTTAATGTTACAGAAAGAATTTAGCTCACTCTTTGCTCTGGCTTCTGAAGAAGAACTCCCTTTGTCTAGGCGAGGGAGGAAAGGGGCTCCTCCTCCCCCGCCACGTCGCCCCCCTAGATCCAACCCTTCATCAAATGACGACAGCGAGGTACGTTATTTTTCTAAAACTTTAATCCAATTTTTATACTACTTCATAATCACAAACATTTTTCAAGTTAGATTAGATTCCCGGTTGCGAATTAAATTAAAGTTTTTTTTATATTTCAAAATTCTTTTTAAAATGTAAAAATATTTTTTATTAACTAAATAAAATATAAAACGCGTGATGTAATAAACATGACTTGTGAATTGTGAAAATCCCGAATCATGAAATTTCGGGAATCCCTTTAAATTGTATATGTATATATTTCTGATGAATACATATACGATTTTGAATTAGCGGGAGAGCATTTTGCGAGTCTAATTGTTAGTGTGAATATGCACACTATGTGGTATATTTTGGACTTGTTTAATTGTTTATTCTTTTATTTTATATGCTCAATATTGTATTTTTGTGTATATAAAACTGTATTTTTTTCACCGTTTTAATAATTTGGAGTCGTGTGCAAATTTAGCACCAGTGTTATCACACTACAAGTGAAATTTTTAAGTTTTTAATATTATTTTTCAATTAATTGTGACCATGTCCAAACGTAAAAGAGCTACTCTTACTGTAGAAAAAACTTGAAATAATTAACAATAATGAAAATGGGTGCTTGGTGAAGTCGTTAATGAATGAGTATAATGCTGGTGAACAGTCGTTACGTGATATTTTACAAAAAAAGGTGAATGAGTTTCCCGGATTTTCTGATTGTGTGTACGGCAGCTGCGGTGTGTAATTTTCTTTGCAAAGACTATCCGTGTTTTTTAATAAGGGTCACTTTATTCCCTACCGCCCCGGATGAATTAGAGTACCGTATACAGGGTGTCTCATAGCTAGTAGCAAGACTTCGGAGGAGTTTTCTTCATTCAATTTTGAATGGAAAATATTCTTTACACAGGTAAAATGTCGATAGTTACGGAGGTAAGCGACATCAATGCAACTTTTTCAAATTGTAATACGGTCTACATAACAGTTTTTGGAACAAAGTGACTCATTACATTCTTAACACATAAACTATGTTTGTTTCCTAATTTTATTCTTCGTTTTCGAAGTTGCACATGCGCTACATCTGCGAAGAAATTTCGCAACTTTTCTGTCGGAGGAATGATATTGACTGTTAAAGTTAGCCTCAGTTGGTTAATGCTGGATGTTGCATGATAACTTGTTAGTGCTGGCAAAACAACATATTTTTCTATCAATTGTCTCTTTAGTGAAAAATGGAAATTGTCCAGACAAATATTTTTTCCTATAATTTTTTGATGCGGTATGTGGACATTTAATTTTATGGACAATGTTCTTCAACAGTCAGATGACGATTTCATGTTATCAGCATTTCTGAGAAGTATACTAAATTTGAGTGATAGTGGTATCAACCATTTATTGATTCTTGATTTATCTTTGAAATACTTCATGCGCATGTTTTATTGATAGAACTTTCATTGTTAATGAAACTAATTTCAAGATTAGTTTCGTTAACAATAATTTCCATTAATTTACAGATTAAAAAGTGCTAAAAAAATCAATTATCGGCTAATCGTCTGTCAATATCGTATCAGGATTAACACCTGATGCAAATTCATCGATTATGAAAATGAAGGGGCTTGATGAACAGGAAGATTTAATATCCGTTTCGTTTTCATTATTTGGCTCGGGTTCTGAATCCGTGTCGTCCGCTAAGGGCCGGTTTTTTCAAGTTGGATTAAAGTAAGCGTTCTTTTAAAGCATAGATTTTTACGTTCTCCACCAATCAGACGATCCGTTTTCGTAAAAATCTATGCTTTAATCGAACGCTTACTTTGATCGAACTTGAAACAACCGTGCCTAAGTCAGCTGGTTCACAATCGTTATCAATCATTTCAAAATCTTAATCTATTTTGCAGCAGCTTCTATTTTTTAAATAAAGTATTTTTTCTCTTAGAAAACTTATTATTCCATGATACTCCAACAGATTGCGATAGTTAATTGAAGTACAAATTCAAAAAATTATCAATTGAAAAACTTCATTTAATCGATTTTTAAATCTGGAATTAAATTGTATTTCACTTTGCACAAATAAGTTTTAAAATATTCGTAAAACATTATTTTAAAACCACAAAACTATTCATAACATAACAGATAACAAAAATAAGGCCCGAATTCAGAGTTATTAAAACATTATTTTAAAACCACAAAACTATTCATAACATAACAGATAACAAAAATAAGGCCCGAATTCAGAGTTATTAAAACATTATTTTAAAACCACAAAACTATTCATAACATAACAGATAACAAAAATAAGGCCCGAATTCAGAGTTATTAAAACATTATTTTAAAACCACAAAACTATTCATAACATAACAGATAACAAAAATAAGGCCCGAATTCAGAGTTATTAAAACATTATTTTAAAACCACAAAACTATTCATAACATAACAGATAACAAAAATAAGGCCCGAATTCAGAGTTATTAAAACATTATTTTAAAACCACAAAACTATTCATAACATAACAGATAACAAAAATAAGGCCCGAATTCAGAGTCAATACTTAGATGATTTAAATGTTAACATATGCCTTAAAAGTGTTATTTTGTATTTTAAATCATCTAAGTATTGACTTTGAATTCGGGCCTAAGTCACTTGATATTGAATTATGAATTATTTTAGTTTTTGGCAATATTTCAGTCACTTCTAGATAAGCCTCATGCATGATTGTATCGATTCGCACGGATTCTGGCGGGAGATTTTAAATAACTGAATAATATTTACGTATGAATGATATGATATATGTATATTTATGCTTTGTTTATAAGATCACTTATAAAATTCAATAAACATTGACAGATGTCAGTAGGATCAAGATTTGAGATATTTTTGGTGCCATTTTTACCGCTCCTTAATGTGGGTGTGCACAGCTGTAACAGTTGATTCTCGGCAACTCATATATGAGTCGTTCGCGCCTGGGGCATGTACGGTGTGATTCATATATGAGTCCCCGGCGACCTGTGAATTAAGCTAGCTTATATGGCAAGCTCAAATTATGGTAGATTCGATCCAGCAAGGAGTTTTTTGTTAATCTAACATCTAAATTATTTTTCTCAATAGATCAAACCCACACTAATTTACTGTATGAGTTACTTTACTTTCACTGTATATATGTATTATATAAACTAGCCAGATCCTGTCCTTTGCTTTGTAGATAATATTTTAATGCTCTTTTCTTTACAGGAAGAAGAAATAGTGAAGCCAAAACAGGCGAAACGAAGGAAGAAAGCGATTTCTGATAGTGATTAATGTTATAATGTGTATTCATAGTTTTAACACCAAAGTGCACCTCTATGATTACTGTACAGATTATTTCAAATATAAGTACCGGAAAAACTATCACATAAGCTCGCGTTTCAGTTCCCATTCTACATTTGGTTTGTTGAACAACCAAAGATGAACATCATTTATAGTCTATGGAAATTTTTATCACACTATTTTTTTTGTATATAAAGTCATATGAATAATATATCGGTTAAATAATTAATAACTTGTTATATGTTTTGTAGGACTAAATCACACATTTACAATCAATTCCTGTATGACTACTTAAGTGTGATAAATATTATACGTTGGATTTGTTTGGGCATTATGTAGATCTGTAATATACATTTTAAAATATGTCATATTGCTTAAAGAAATGTGATTTATAATATATTTCTTTTTTAAGTATATGTAAGTTCAGATATACATCAGATGATAATAATGACAGTTTGAATTACCACCAGGAGTATCGGTTTATCAATGTGGCACAACTTGTGTTGTTATATAAACGTATAAACGGATAAATAATATGAAGATCAAGAAAGAAATCTGCACAAAATTTATTTGCTTCCGTGGAAAAAGTCTTTTGTTTGTTTTAGATTGTTTATGCAAAAGGCAAATTATTATTAATATTTAAAAATTCAATACAAGGAAAAATCTTATTAGTATTAAAAAATAATAATTGAAGAGTGCAGGAAAAATAATGAGAATGTCAGCATCCAACTTCTTTTTAAATATAAAATTAGAAATCTTCTGCTAGACTACTCCTAAGTGTCATTTTTCAACTGACCGAAAATGATCTCAGTGACTCGTCTAAAAGGCTAAGTTTTGAAAATAAATATTTGGGATAATTATTAGATTTTTTGCACATTACATAACATACATACAAAAATTATGTATGTATATTTAAAATGTATGCGGTATTTGTACTTTTGATTCCTCTATACAACTTTAAAACTCCTCAGCAGTCTTGTGATGCTGATGTGACATCCCCCAGCATTTCCGTGCACTTTTCAGTAATTGTGCTGATTTCAAGTAATTTTTCTAACATTTGTGTATTAGTAACAGAAATTCCCCTTTTTATGCACAAGTACTTATTTATTATTTATCAAAATTTGGATTGTTGACTAGTTGGCCGAACGAGTATCTGTATCTGATTATTATAATATATTACTTAGACTGACTGAAAAGATTATCTAAAACAATAATTTGAATATTAATTTTTAAACAAGATGTCAAAGGAAACCTTGAAAACGACCAAGTTTTGACATAGTAATTAATTAAGGTCACCGGCGTATTGAAAAATTTGTTGGAACTTCATTTTATAGTATGTATGAAGAATTTTTTTTTTCATTTTCTTTATTTAATCTACATTTACACAAACCTTTCGATAAGTACCTACAAATGATTAAATAGTAATTATAATATAAATGACTTTCAAATGCAAAAATTTAATTTAAAAAAAGAGTTCGATTGTTGAACCTCTTTCCATTTAAGAATGACAATCGAATTAGTATGTGGAAGCTGTAAGTACGAGGTTCATTGTTGTGTTGGTGTTTTTCCTGTAAAAACCAACACAAGAAGCAATGTGCGTCATACGCATGGCGTACACATAAAAATTTGATTGTCTTAAATGAAATTTACTTATAAATTATTTTGGTAATTGTTTTTATTTTCACAAAAATTTACACATTGCAAAATATTATGTATTCCACTTTTTTCAAATTAAGATTTAAAAAAATACAACAGGTATTTTAGATATGCGGGAATAATTTATTTGTTATCCCTAAAATTGTATAAAGTTATTTTTAAATAACAATACTTGTTGTATAAAAAACAATAATTGTTGAAATATCACAGTACACATATACAAGGTTATTTGGAAAACATTAATAACCTTGCAGGACTATATTCCTGCCTTGATTATGGGTCGAAAATGTTCAAGCAACCAAGACCTAATATCAATAGTTCATCAACGGAGATATGCGACATCACAGTTTGCATTTTTTTTCAATATTTCTAACTTAGTCCAACGTTTTATAAAAAATAAGTCAGAAATATTGAAAAAAAATGCAAACTTTGATGTCGCATTTCTCCATAACTATGATATTAGGTGATGGTTGCTTGAGCATTTTCGACTCATAATGAAGGCAGGAATATAGTCCTGCGAGGTTATTAATGTTTTCCAAATAACTCTGTATAACTTATTTTCAAATGAAATCATTAATTTATTGTATTACACCAAAATATTTCTTTATTGTTTAAGTGATTTAAAAGGCACTAAATTTTTTTTTAATTTTTGGATGAAATAAATTTTGTTTAAAAATTATGTGACCACTTAATCAAAATCCTCAAGTAAAAATGAAATTACAAGTTTTAGAGAATAAAACATCATTCCCAGTTATAATTCTCTTAAGAATTTCCTCACAAGTTTATATATCGACTCATCCTACATACTCGTATGGTATAATAGCTAACAAATAGGTAATTTTTAATTGTTCTAGTATTTTGCATGTGCATATTCGATGTTTAAGTTCCAAATATTTTTTTTTTTTATATTGTGTTTGATAGAACATAATTGAATACAATGTATAAAAAAATTACTTATCAAAACATATTTTATGTATTTAATATATTTACGCAGAATACTATTGCAGAATAAATAAAAGTAACCTATTTCTTACAATGCTTTATACAGGAGGGGTCAATATACAGGGTGCCTTATACCTAGTAGCAAGAACTTTATAGGCAGATTACTGCCTTGATAATGAGTCGAAAAATTTTAAGCAACCATGACCTAATATCAATAGTTGTGAAGATAAGCAATATCAAAGTTTGCATTTTTCTTCGATATTTCTGACTTATTTTTTGCAAAAAGTTGAATTATCATTATAGTAACTTATATAGATTATGAAAAATACATTCGCTTTAAATAACTCAAATAAAATGATAAAAATAGAAAAACTGAAAATGGTTTTTTTTTTTACACCATTTTATTTGAATTGTATTGAAGCGATTGAATTTTTCATAACCGATATAAGTTACTGTAATAACAGTACAACTTTTTGCAAAAAATAAGTCAGAAATATTGAAATAAATGCAAACTTTAATATTGCATACCTCCATAACTGTTGATATTAGGTCATTGTTGCTAGAACATTTTCAACTCATAATCAAGGTAGGAATCCACCTGTAAAGTTTTTGCTACTAGCTATGTGACACCATGTATCCCATCATACTGTATCCTCCCAGACGCAAATGGAATACATTTACATGCATCCTTTTTTTTCTTCTACACATTTCCACATATCACTTTCTCATTAGTTTTTTCGATCCCGAACCCCCTATCCTGGGATTCGTGGCAATCATTTTATTTGAGTTTAGTTTACTGTATAAAAATATTTTCTTACATTAATAAATTATACAATTTGATTTTTAAACTGTTTCGTAAATACTTGTAAATGTCTTCCAAATTATAAAATTCCTTGTGATTTTACTTCAGTGTTACAAAACATTGACTAAATACCTTGAAAATGATTAATAAACAAAAAACATCACTCAGTTACAAAGATGTATGAAGAATAGTATAAAGAAACAGTGGTTCCGTTGGTAAATATCATGAATTTAATTTGATGAACATTCTGAATCCAAGTTTTAATATGTAATTGTATAACCAAAAATTAATACGGTATGTCTTTAATTTCCGATAAAAGAAAAGCATCACGTTTTTGTTTAAATGTATAAAATCAATATATCGAAAAATCTAAAAAAATATAACGTAGCAGTAGTTCACAATAAATTGAAGATGTCAAACACACACACAGCATAATCATTCTTTCTTATTTTGTATAATTTTATAAATAGTATGTCATTAATTCCAAAGTATTTTTGGCTCTTTTGTACTGCAGGCCGGCGTCTCTCGTTGGAAACATAAAATATTTATTTATATAAGTAAAAGAAAAATTCCATAATGAATAAGACCAATTTTGCACTTTTTCGCATTGCTTTAAGATATTATTTTTCAATAAAAAATTGTGTTATGTTAATGGTTTCTTTCTCTAGTATTTATATTGTTTTATCGTTTTAAATGAGAAATAGATTTTAATGACTTTGTAAGTATTTTTATAATATTTGCCCGAGGATGCTGTATACATAATTTATGCGTGTGTATTTCATTTTATATCTGACTTCACCTGTAATTGTTACAATGTCTTTTGTTAGAGACAATATATTTTGTATTTTGTAAATAATTTGAAACATGTGAATGTACAGTGCAAAAATAAAAATATTTACAAGAAAATTGTTTGATTTTAATGAACTTGTTTATAATTTAATTGTAAAAGTGAAAATATGTACAATATTTTGCTAGAGTGCCACCACTATAACTTGGCATGCGAGGGAGGGCGCCCCTGTCGCGAAACAGAAGTTGCCAGGTTGTAAATTTATTACACAATACATAATGTACTGAATGTCCGGTGATCAGTGTCAGAGCCTTCAATATAAATTTGGTCGGGTAACAGCGCGCTCCGTGGCGGCCGCTCTATCTGTAAAACGGTAATATCGGTCCATTATTTGCTTTTTCAGCTTTGCAAAACTTTAATACTTCATTGGCAATTGTTCTTGCACCACCCCGGACTGTTTTGGTTATTTTGGACATAATAATTCAGCGTATATTGGTAACCAAGATATCACAGCTCCCGAGCAAATACAAAATTGTACTGAATGAGGGCGAGGGGTTACCGCCAATTTTAGTCCCAATCATTTTAGTCCCAATCTTGCCGCACGCCAAGTTATGTTGGGCAGGCAATACACATACTCGCTTTAAATGTCTTCAGTTAGTTTTTTTCAGCTTTCTTTTCCAGAGTTTTTCATATCCAGCTTCTTTATCCAGATGTATTGTACCACATGAAGTTTCGGAATTTTTATTTGGATAATCCATTATGCATTTCTATGACGATTTTCGTGTTTTATATCATTTTAAAAGTTTTATGCCTCTAAAAAATACTCCCATATGTCGGAGGAAAATTTAAGTTTTTAAATGCATATTTGTAGCATGTAAGGAGCAACTGATGATTATGAAAAATTATTTGATGAGAATCTATGATTATGAAAAATTTGAGACCCATGTATATTCTGTATTTGCTCATCGTAATTTGTGATTTTGGATTTTATTTTTCACTCATATCGCATGCGTTTGATTTCTGAACACTATTTAGATTATTATTATTGAAGACGGTCAACTTATTTTATACCCCAAATGTGCACTTTATCAATGGCTGAAAGCAATAATACACTTACAAAAGTTTGAAATTTATGTGGCCAGTCTAGGAAACCATGTTCTCACGGATCTAGCAAGCTTGGGATTGCATCTAATCCCAAGTGATTGTCAAAAGTTTTCAAAAATCCAGTATCTCTAACTCTTTAGATGGCGCAGAAGATGAAATCATTTAGGAGCAGGATTCTGATCACCTGACGAGCCAGATCAGCAATTCTTTGATAGTAGTAAGGACGGCAGGTATTTATCTTCAGAAAAAGAGATTTAATAATAGTGTTATTATACCATTTTTATAGATAAATAAAATACTTGTGTAAGACCACTTTTAAGTTCAATTTATCACAACCAGTTTTAAGAGCCACAGATGCTGCCATCTACAGGTGAGAATATAAATTATACCCTGATTTTTAAGCAATCAAAGTGCTTAGGAAATACGCTGTTTTGTGTAAATAATACACCACTTATTCAATTTTCAAATATTCCACTTTATATTGCACTGAATCCCAAAAATCTTGAATTGCAACGTCACAATAAAACTTATTTTCACTAAAATATAAATATAGATAGAATCCCTATGCATGTTTATATTGATAATGCCTTTTTCACTATTTTCTACTTACCGTTACACAGTGAGACCACTATTATCTTCTACCCGGGTTTCTACCAAGACCAAAATGAAGAATAAACAAAATATTTGTAATAAGTAGGTTTATTTCTAATTGTTGTACAATTAGGAAATTGATTATATCATAAGTACCGACTTCCTACATTGTTATGATGATATTATTAACAATTAGCATTGCATACATGTAAAATTAAATATCAGACTTAAATGTTTACAAGAGTTGAATATTACAGGGTAAAATGAATATAAAATGGATAAACAGCAAACAGGCAGTCAGCGCAACTTGTTTCCTTATTAATCCGCTAACTAAATACCAATAAATTATATAAATGTCAAAATTTTGTTGTCCATAGATAGCAACAAGATTATCTCAAAATGTAAATTTTGGTACATTGGTAGATGATATTTGAGTTGTGTTCTTCAATTCCTTTCACCAACTATGTATTTTGGTGCCGTCAAAACATGTTCGATCTCATAATACCTACTGTACTGATCAATTGACAATCCGTTAAATATTGTTTATTTTCAGTGAAGACATAATTTGCCAAATAGTAAAATGAGAGGGTGTGGGGAAAAATAGTGTTGAAATTTTGAAACGTTTCTCGAGCACTATTTGAAAAGGCAATAAAAGACTTAACTGTAAAAATTTACCAATTGACAGTAATTCATATGTAAAAATTGGTCCACTATCGTCTATGTACTGCCTGCACCGGAATATGATTGACTAGAAATATAAGAGAATAAATAGAACAATTGAAGGTGGTGGAATGAACATTACAATAATCACATGCAAGAACAGTGAATATTTTTCATTACCTACAATATATTATATATGTATATATATATATATGTATTTATGTGTATGTACAATTCATCTTTCAAGATACAATTAATAGTTTTCCATATGTACATAGAAACAGTTTATTTTCACCATAGTTAAAATTAATTAAACATTATTTATAAAAATTCGGCATCATTTGCAGTGGAAATTGGTCACAATGGGAATTCATGTTTAAAAATTACATTTTGCCTTTTTTGTATCGATATCTGGCCTGAGCCTTGGTGTATTTATTACTCATTCTTTCAGGTACAGGAGTCTCTTCGGCAGGAGTAATATCTGTAAAAAAAACATGCATCATTAATTTGTAAGAAATCAATGTGTTAAAAATATCAATACTACTGTAATACATGGAACCTCGTTAATTCAAAATTCAAGGGACCCAAATAAAAAGCATTTCGAATTATGCGGAATCTCGCTAATTTGAAATTCAAGGAAACAAAAAAGAAAAAATCGCAATGCGATTGCAAAATTTGCCAATAATCATAAAACTGATGAAAAAAGCCGTTAATTTCATGAAAAATATGTCGAGGGCAAAAAGCCAAAAGGGCGTTAGTGATTATTATTAAGTTCTGTCAATCTGATTTTGTCAATGTTTATTTTATTATTAAACGATTTTCACACTTTCCATATTTCAAATATCTTGGAGTGGAATATTCCAGCGACGGGATGCAGGAAAGTGAAATAGATAGAAGAATTGGAGCTGCAGCCAGCAAGTTCTCTGTATAGTGCGGTGATAAGAAAATCTGAGATTAGTCAAAATCAAGACAAAACTGAATGTTTTCAAATCTGTGTACAGGCCCACCCTAATATATGGCCATCAAATTTGGATCCTGACGGAGAGAGTGAGAGCAAGGATCCAGGCTGCCGAGATGAGTTTTCTAAGGAGGGTAGCGGGAGTAACGCTGATGGACAGAGTGAGAAGTGCCGACATAAGGCACACACTCTCTACTCCTACACATAGAAAAATCACAAATGAGGTGGCTTGGACATATGTTAAGAATGGCAGAGGAACGAATACACAAGAAGAATCCTCCTGGCAACCTCGAAAGGAAGACGGTCGTTCCAGATTAAGCTGGGAGAGGCAACAGAAAAATGTGTATGAAAACAGAATGGGTCTAGACTGGTTGACTCGTGCAAAAGCAGCGCAGGGGAACATGGAAACACCTTGTCAAGTCTGTGGACCCCAGAACCTACCAGGACAAGGGGATGAAGAAAATGATGATGATGACTCCCACATGTGTTTTGGATTAACAAATATGGAAATCATTTAATAGTAAAAGAAACATTGACAAAATCAGATTGACATAAATTTCTGTTGCTCTCACATAAAGTTCGAAATAATCACTAATGCCTTTCTGGCTTTCTACTCTCTATATGTATTTTTGCATATTTCATGAAGTCATCTTGAAAACACAATACATACATATTTATTTTGCTAATGCAAAGATCGCGACATTTCTATTACTAAAGTACCCGATATTGACATATCTACTGTACTTGTGAAAAAATCAAATTATTTTTTCCATTTTGTCAAGTTAGGACGGCCGCAATCGAAAATGTTTAGTGATCTTGGAATTTATTAAAGGCTTTTTCAATCGTTACTCGATCGTAACTTTCGATTCCACCTTTTTTCCAACTCAGACTAACACACACAGCACAGTTATTAGAAATAAAACTGTCCATAAATACGTGTAAATAGTAAGAAAATACAAAAACAACTTTAACCTGGCGTGAGTGAGATCGGGTATGTCGTACCCGAGAAGTTTTTAAATGCAGATTTTTTATTGTTATTGTTGCCATGCAAATTCCGTCGTCACAGTAACTGGAAGTAAGGAAGTGGGGGGCGAAATGCAGTGTTGAGTTTAATGTCAGGCAAGCGTCAGCTGGAAATATGCAAATGTGGCTTGGGTACGTCACACCCGACCTCGTAGTTGGTGTTACATTTTTGAGTCGACAGTAAGTTTACGAGTTAAAGTTATTTATATATATTTTTTCTTTTATATTAGAAGATACTATAGTTATGTTGATAAACCAAAGAAGTTGTAATTTTGTTAAAACTTTATATGAAAAAATGTTAAACTAAAAAAACCTGTACTTTTGCAAATTAAATATGGGCGCTTTGCTATTTCAGTAATAAAAAACTCTTTTCAACCTTAAACATAGTATTTCATTCACTCATCTTGTTAAATAGATACTGTTATTAATATCCCAATTTAAAAAAATATTTAATACACAATAAGTTTAGATAAAAAGTATTCCACAAGGTACCGCAAAATACATAAAACTGCTTTTTATAACTTGTAAAAATTTTGAATTATGTGACTTGTAATGTATTGATCAATGGCATATTAAGAAAAATTTCAATTTATGGGTGTCTTATTGTAAATAATATGTTTATGGACAAAATTAAATATGTAACAAGTAAATCAATTAAATATTTGGAGGGGCCATTTTATTTTGCGAAAATTTCTGGGCAAACTACAGAAAGCCTATATGTGTTAATCATTCTTAACTTGTCAGCAAAAAAAATTTTTCCTCGAGTCATTTTAAAATATTTAATAAAAAATATTTGATTACCTTCAGGAATTCGGTCAGATGGAGGGTTGACATTATGCATTCTATTACGTCGCACCAAACTGCCCACCCCCCAACCCCCAGCTGCTACAGCTAATGCAAAAGCTATTTGACTGACTGGATTCTGAAAATTTTAAAATGAAAGTTATACAATTTTTGATGATGGAAATTGGTGGGGATTCGATTGAGAAATAAATTGTCAAATATAAGCAAGATATATGTAAATATTATAGATATCTCATGGAGATGAAGCGATCTTTTATATGGGAAAGTAAGTATGAAAGTATTTTTGAGTGCTTGGGTGGCTGACTTATGTGATCACTTTACACAATGTAATATTCACCATTTCACTCCATGACAGACTAGCATATCTATAAACTTTTTTGAAGTTGTACATATGTTAACTTTGCATAACTTCTTTCATATGCGAGTTGTATACTATTAACATCTGTGATTGAAATTTGTCATCCCCATAAACCAGTATAGATGTCGCCATTGGTAACGAGATACTTATTTTTGGATTAAAGTTTTTAAAGAAATACATATTATTATTATATGTATACGACTTTTTTCTGAATTATTAACATTTTTACATTGTGTAGAATGTTACATTGCGAAAATGATCACTTAAGCCAGCCATTCAATAGGCCATCAGCCCTGTTCCACACAAAATGGCGAACGGCAACGATTTAGTAGATTTGTAAAATAGGGAGGTTGCACGATCCGACGCCTTGCCGCGGACACGCGAGTTTTGTGAGATTTTAATCAATAATTAATTAATTAAAAATTAAAAAATTACAAAATTAAAAAATTTTAAAAATTTAAAATATTTAGAAAATTTGAAAAATTACAAAATTTATATTACTACACTTTTTATCACATTTTACTAAATAGAAAGGAGATTTTAAATAAAAACACAGGTTCACAAGCGGTGCACTGAACCGGCAGAGTGACGGACATTACGACCGATAAAAGCACGAGAAAAGCGAAGAGTTCACACTGCCTGGTCCATTTCACCTTCCTTTATTTATACCAAAAAAATAGACATAACGGGATTTTAACGGTCAAAATGGGATTAGTCTTGGGGGGGAGATAAATCTTGAGATGGCGCAGTAGCGGAGAGTGATGGACCACTTGCATCCGCACGGAAAAGAGTCGCAGGCGCGTGTAATACCGTGCCGCTGTAGTGCTTAGACGGCGCGTTTGGCTCGTCTATCTAAGATTTCTCTCGATTGGAGAGACGTACATATGTATAAATTATATCATTTTGGGCGCTTGACACATCCGCATATGAATTTAATTATGACTAATGTGTCCGGATGTGTCAGCGACCGTAATTCGCCTCAAAAGGGCCGAATCTTATCTCTCGACATATCTCCCTCAAAACCAATCCGATTGTTTATTTTTTAGTGAATCCTGACAGGAAATGACATGCCGAATCCAACGGTATACGACATGCCAGGTTTTGTGCATTTTTTAAAAAATTCATCTCGCGAATTTTTTCGCATTACGGACCGGACGCCGTTCACGGGACGCCGGCGTGTGGTCCATAAACCCAGCTTCACCGTATTGGATGCCGCGTGAGGGGTGCGCACGCTGTTTCGGGCTCCCTTTCAGATGGCTACCTGCCAATCTATTGCGCAGTTAGAAAAAGAAATGTAAAAAATGTATATTTAATGTTATTTGTAATCCGCGAGATCGTCGTCATCTTCCAAAAATGAGATGCGCGTCTCGCGGGTTGTCTATATGCACAATCCCTGTTATCTCCCGTCAGTATTCAGAATTAATAAGACCGCCAAAACCCAGTCAGTTTATTTTCCAAAAAACACAGAATAAAAATATAAGAAATACTTAATTCTAACAAAAACATACATAAAATTATGGGCATAAAGTTAATAAATAATACAGAAAATCATACAGTTTCGTTGAGGCCTCAAACGATATAGGATTATACATGGTTACAGCACAAAATTATCAAGACAAATTAGCAACGATTAGGTATACAATATTGACATGACAGTAAAAAAGCAGAGATAAAATATGGAATGACATCTTACACAAATTCCAGACAGTGTACACACATATAGAATAATCAGGGCGTTCAGTAATTTATAAAAATATTTTCCTATCAAAATGTTCACCTATATAATATTTAATTCAATCTAAAAAATGTCAAAAAGGTCTCATATTGCGGCATAAATTATCGCATAGCGGGAGATCCTCCGCGTGCTCGCAGTCCAAAATAGTGATAGCTTGGGCCCGCCACCGCCAGGGTCGCATAATCGCCTCGGCGCCCGGGTTTCGGCGAAGCCGCGGGTTTGCTACCTGTAGTATCTTCATTGACATTATTTTGTGTTCTCTGTCTGGAATTTCGCAGGCATAATTTTTAAGTATCGCGGGACCATATCCCATGCGAAACAAGCCCTATAAACACCCAAAAAGACTTTCACACCTACATTCTCATATAAGAAAAAGTTTTGTCTCTATATGAGGCATCTATAATATATCTTGATTAATGATGTCCCCCTGGAGATAAAATCCAGTTTTGTGTTCTTAAAAAAATTGAAAATACTCAAAATCTTCTGGTTTGTGTCTTCTGGGGTATTAGCCGTGTTTTTATGACCTTTCTGGCCAGAAAGCCAGAGGCCAGAAAGGTCGTAAAAACACGGTATAATATCCCAGAAGACACAAACCAGAAGATTCTGAGTAGCCGAGAAAACCTAAGAACATTCTCATAATCAAAATATTCTGAACATATAAACAAAATGAAACAAGAATGACTGATGTAAATAAATCACTTAAAAAATACATTTATTATACATATTTATAGTGATATGAGCATAATATTCGAAGAATATTTGATGATTGACCTTTCCTGTCTGGTGCTGTAAACTGATTTGATATTGCCTCTAATGATGTGAATATCTCTGTAAATATACTAAATACAGAGTTCATATTTTAGGTATTGTATTCAATAAAAAAACTACAACACATGAATTTACCAGACACAACAAAATAAAAGGTTTTCTCAAATAAACTGACATTATTTTGTAAATACGTGTATGTTTTGCAGGGGGAGCGCTTTGCGTGGTGAGCAAAGCATAAGGTCCACTGCGTAGTGCGTAATGGGTTGGATTCTGCGGCTTGTCAATCTTCACTCTTTGGCAGCCACCACGCAATTGTGAGTCTTGTGCGTCTCTATGCTATCGTTTAGCATTTATAGACAATAATTGATACATATTTACTTATATATGTATATATATTTATCAACCATTATTTTTATGATTAAGGAAGTAATGTAAAGTATGTACATATTCATATTTATCCAACTTAAAAATTGGAAAAAGCTACAGCGTACAGCACCGGATCGCGCATCTCAATTTTAGCACGGTATGGGAAAGGTTAATTATGTATACCTTATTATAAAAATATTCATAATAAAAGTAGTTAAATCTGTCTGGCTGGAAAGGCCTGGGAAATTCTCAGTTAATATTAGGTCCTTACATATGAAATTGGCGTTTTGCCGTACTGGCAAATTTGATCTCAAATATCTTCTCTTTGGTTAGGAATTCCAAATCCAAATTTATACAGCTATTTACTCATATATTTACGTTTTGAAAATTATAATTCATTTGTTTTTTCCTCAATTGTTTTTTTCTTTGCGTCACTCAGTTTACAAAATGAAAAACTTGAAATATCGCGTTATTTACGAGTACGAGTTCCACCGTGGCACCAGTGCTGCAGAAACGGCTCGAAGGATTAATGATGTGTATGGCGACGGTGCCGCAAAAGAAAACACAGTGCGTTTTTGGTTCCAACGTTTTCGTTTTGGAAATTTCGACCTGCAGAACAAGCCCCGTGGACGGCCGGAGACCAAA
The DNA here is from genome assembly GCA_016648135.1 of Agrypnia vestita. Lineage (NCBI taxonomy): Eukaryota > Metazoa > Arthropoda > Insecta > Trichoptera > Phryganeidae > Agrypnia > Agrypnia vestita. Next base: position 29,087 of record JADDOH010004227.1, read on the forward strand.
GTTGATAATGAAGAATTGAAGGCTATTGTGGAAGCGGATCCAGCGCAAACCACATCCGAGTTAGCTGCAGGCTGCGTTGTTAGTGATAAAACTGTTTTAATCCACTTGAAGCAAATTGGTAAGGTGAAAAAGCTTGAAAAGTGGGTACCTCACGAATTGAGTGAAGCAAATCAACAAACGCGCGTTGACTGCTGCGTTGCATTACTCAACCGGCACAATAATGAAGGGATTTTAAATCGAATCATTACCTGTGATGAAAAGTGGATCCTGTACGATAATCGGAAGCGCTCATCGCAATGGCTGAACCCTGCCGAACCAGCCAAACCATGCCCCAAGCGAAAATTGACTCCAAAAAAGTTACTTGTGAGCGTTTGGTTGACTAGTGCTGGTGTCGTTCACTACAGCTTTCTTAAATCTGGCCAGACGATTACGGCAGATGTCTATTGTCATCAACTGCAAACCATGATGGAAAAGCTAGCTGCTAAACAACCGAGGCTGGTTAATCGCTCTAGGCCACTGCTGCTTCATGATAACGCTAGACCACACACTGCACAACAGACGGCTACCAAATTAGAGGAGCTTCAATTGGAATGTCTAAGACATCCACCGTTCTCTCCGGACCTTGCCCCAACAGATTACCATTTTTTTCGAAATTTGGATAACTTCTTGCAAAGGAAAAAATTCAACTCCGATGGGGCAGTCCAAACCGCCTTCAAAGATTTTATTGATTCCCGTCCGAATGGTTTTTTTAGTAAAGGGATCGATGAACTACCTATGAGATGGCAAAAGTGCATAGATAGCAATGGTACATACTTTGATTAAATAAGTATATTATAATAAAAAAAAATCGGCTTTATGTTCCTCCCATACTAAACGCCAATTTTATATGTAAGGACCTAATAACTGTCTGGTGATTAAATGATACAACATTATCTGAAAATGGATATTCCAAAACAACAGCAATCTAAATGAGATATATCCAGCATAATGAGTAATTTTCTTTTACAATGATCCAGAATAAGTTACCTTTAAACCAAAAATCTCAGTCACGCTACAGTCTAAAATGACTACTGTTGTACCAACTGCCAAACCGATCCATCTAAATGTCCTGGGAAGTTTTTCAGCAGCTGAAATAATTGATATAATATAATATAAAAATATTTTCTCAGCTATTATTGTGTGGAAGTTTGAATTAGATAACCAAAAAGCCAAAGAATTCTGCGAGCAAGGCATTAATTAAAAAGGTAGAGTAAATGCTTTTTAACTTTGCAGTCCAACTCTAGGTTGATCGTGATATAAGATCAAAATTCAGATGCGTACTAACCCACGCCGCCAACCAACTACGGATAGCTACTAGTACATTCTGCGTTGTGTTTTCTGGGATATTATACTGTGCGGCCTTTCTGGTCGGCGTTTCGGATGCAATCGGATCCAAAATGTTGCCCAGAAAGGTCGCAAAAACTAGGCATAATATCCCAGAAAACACAAACCAAAAGATTCTGAACTGCCGTGAAAACCTAAGAAAATTCTTAGCTACTAATACACTTGTGTATTATACAAAATCATATTAGTGTATTAAAAAGTGCAAAGTTATGAAAAGCAGACATCTACATGGCTTAAGCATTATTTTTACGATAAGAAAATGATGGAACCTTGTTCTTCAGTGTCTGGTGGCATTAGAGACCTTTCAATGTTTCGATTTTCTAACATGATGAAACCTTTACCCAGTCCCAGACCACTGCCTGCTACTGCCAGGGCAAATGCTACTTGCATCATCGGGTTCTGAAATAATATGGACATAAAAAAATACATGTTACCAAAACAAAATATGGATGTCATTTTTAATTTAAAAAATAAAGACAAGTAAAACATACCAAGGGATTATCATGTTTAACTAAAACATAGTCTAGGATAACAAGGAACACGCCAATGATAAGACCAATGCAAGAACACAGCCATGGTAATTTTTCATCGGCTGAAAGAAAAATAATAAAAATGAAACATTCAGATCTAGAATTCAGCTTAAATTATTTTTCTTTAATTCACTTACTTACAGATACTAAAAAATTATTTTGACTAATCAAATTATACAATATTCTGTGTATAGTTTTTTGGGATATTCTGCCGTGTATATGTGACATCTTTGGCCAACATTTCGGATCGCATTGCAGGGTCCATCATCAGGGCTGATGTGATGAGTGTGTGTTGAAGTCACATATACACGGTCAAAGAGGTCACATATATATGGCAGAATATCCCAAAAAACTATACACAGAAGATTCTGAACGGCCGTGAAAACCTAAAGACATTTTAAAATTATACAATATTTATTTATATTAATCATGTGAAGTTTAGAAATATTGCAAGGTCATAAATGCTACACGCAAAAAGAAAGTTTGAAAAATTTAAGTGAATGCCACATACCTTCTTTTTTCCTTTTCCGCGCAAAAGTCACTCTTTTGATAGCATCTATGATGTTGGAGTCGTGAGGCTGTAACTGTAAAGCCCTTGTGTATGATAAGACGGCTTCTTCAGTTAAGCCGACAGCCGATTCTACTTCAGCTCTCCTGAAAAAACCCTTAGAGAAAGAAAGAACATTTAAAAAATTGTATGTACGTAGGCTAATTTTTAAAAATATTTTTTAATTTTAAATTAAATTTTTAAATTAAAAAAAATATTTAAAAATATTAAAAATATATATAAAAATATAAAAAATTAAAAATAGGTAAAAAATAGCCAAATTAAAATTCAAGATTTTTGTTGACTATTATATTTTTTTAATACATAATTTAATTTATGTGTAAGAGAACAGAAACTACATGAAAATTGGCATTAAACATATACTACAGGGTTCCTCATAGCTAGTAGTAAAAGCTTTACTAGTGGCCTTGATAACGAATCGAAAATGTTTAAGCAACCATGACCTAATATCAATAGTTATGGAGGTATGTAATGTTTGCATTTTTTCAGTATTTCTGACTTATTTTTTGCAAAAAGTTGAAATATTATTACAGTAACTTATATCGATTATGAAAAATTTATTTATACATTAATACAAGTCAAATAAAATGATAAAAACCTTGCAAAAATTTAAAATGAATTTTTTTTTACAATGTTTTTATCATTTTATTTGAATTGTATTTGATGAGCCAATGATTTTTTCATAATCATAATAATATAAGCTACTGTAATGATAGTTTAACTTTTTGCATAAAAATGTAGTAAATATATGCACCTAGCAAGACAAGGAAAATGATATCTTGCAAATGTAAACTTAACATTATCAAGGATTTTGATAGCAGAATGAAAATTTGTGAGCATGACAATCGCAAGCATGACAGAAGGTCTCATCTCAACTGAAAAGAGCTTTATGTTTTTAGAAAACATAGACTCCAACGAAGAACATATATTATCTTTAAATAAAATAAGAGCTGGCAGAAGAGGAACGAAAGTAGACTGAATGCAGTGGAGATGAGATCCCTCAGAAGTGTATGTGCAAATCCATTTATGATAGAGTAAAGAATAAAGATATTAGGAATGAATGTAAAGCTGATCTTAGCATAATTCATAAAATTAAAACAGGGTCGCTCGGGTGGTTTGGGCATGTTAAGTGAATGAATGAGGAAAGAATGGTAAGAAAGATATATAATGCAAGTGTTGACGGCATCAGAAAGAGAGGGCGACCGCGGAAGACGAAGCATGACCAGATACTGGAAGATGGTCCCGTTAGAAGCCTCAACAACCGTCGAGCTTGCATGCAAAGATTTATGAATGTGGATGAGGCGAGAGTTGTATATCAGGACACAAGAGTATGGTGCTCTATCCTCTCTGCCTACCCCCAAGGAGAAATGGCGTGATGGTAAGTAAGTAAACAAAATAACTCTATATATTAACTTATTACAAAGATTGTTAGATTTAATGTAGGCATTAAAATAACCATTTTATTTTCCAAATATTTTGTATTGATATGTAAATATGTACAAAGAACAACAATTGTATTAGATATTTTCTCCTAAACTAGGGTTTTTGATAGACCTTGGTCCCAATTAAACAAAATTTATATGAAAAGATGTACACCGATTTATGTGAATTCGATTTACTGGTGATTTATCGGGGATAATTGTATTGAAAAAATTCAATTACGATAGTTAATATAAAATAACCTTGTATTTTTAATAACTTTTATTGTTTAAAAAAAAAAACATTTTAAATATAGACATAAATTTTTGTATTTTTAATGTACCTATATTGTATTAACTTTGTTGTACATAAATATTATTAATTTAAAAAAAACCAGCATACTTATCAACCACATTAATTGTTTTAAAGACTACCGGTTTCGATATCAGTGTCTTCGTCAGGACGGACACTGACTGTTATTTGTGTTTATTTTAGATGAGTAAAATTTTTATTGTTCAATCATATTTATGTTTTAGTATACAGATTATGGGTTTGGATCAAAAGTTACCTTTGCCCAGAGTGGTTGAAGTCGAATAGTTTCATTGGCATCCTGCAGTGAAAGGAAATAGTGCTTGGATCTCAAATAAGCCAGTGAGCGGTTGCTGAATAGAGAATAATTATCTGGCTCGATTTTAATGGCCAGTGTGTAAAGTAGAGCTGCCTCCTTAAACTTTCCTTCTTTAATACATTGGTTGCCTTTTTCTTTCAACGTCTGAGCATCTTCAACAACCTAATAAAACATATTTTAATTAAACTCAAAATATTTCTGAAACATGATCAAAGTCTGTGCGGCATTTTCTTTACCTCATTTTCATTGGGATTTTCCATTTTATAAACGTATTGGTCAATGAAAATAGTTAGTGAACGATATGCATCTCACCGACAGTGTTTACAAACACCGTAAGAAGAATAATTGTAGATAATCAAATAAACCGAAAAAGCTATCACAAAAGACGAAGCCCCCGCAGGAAAATTCGCAAAACTCACTGACATTTCACCTGGACGTCAGTGGCAGGTTTGTAAAACAGAGGTTGAAAACTTGTGGTCTTCGAATTGTTAAATAGTTTTTAATTAGTATTTCATTATTATTTTCCTTTGTATAATCATTATTACTTTCTAATTAATTGAGTATTGCGATTAATATATGGTGGACTGGAGCTGCGCTACTAGAAAAATAGTGAAATTGCCGCAGGGCTTGATGAATTTCAAATTAGATAACTGCGCATGACGTTAACCACTTCTATCAAAACTGGTACGAAATGGACGTTCAAAATTTTAACATTTTTTTAAATGTTCAAATTGTTTCTTGTCACAATTATACACTTCAAATGTTTCCGTTCTCTGCCGTTGAGATTCAAACGAGCGGCAACAAGCACACTAGCTCTAATTTACTTTAGACTGTCCGTTGCGTACATAGAGATTTTATCTAACTGTTTACCGAAACCTTTATTTTAATAAATGAATAATATAATATATTATGTAACGAAATAAATTTGAACGAAATCCTTAAAACCTAACGAATAAGAAAAATGCAAAAATGTGTTCTATAATTTTAAAAGTTTTACAATTTACATTAAAATACCATGAATTTGCAACAAACTTCTTATTGACAAGTTTGTTGATTGAACACAGGTTCTTTTAAATCTACTGATCCTAATTTTATACTCTAAATTATCTTGTCTTATATTTAAAGTATTTGTAAAGATATGTTTTATTTAATTTGTTTAAAATCAGTAGCTGTTATTTTATAAATATTTGTTCCTTATAGAATTACATAAATGATTTTGTTTACATTTTGTTTTCACGTACTATCTTCGTATCATGCAGGACACTAGGCACTGGGCAGTCGAAATGATTATTGAATCGTTCTAGATATTTTCATCTTTACTAAATTATTAGTCAACTAGTCTCGATAACAAAATAATAGAAATAGAAGTAAGCAAAATAATTGAAGCGATGAACGAATAAACAAAAAGTCTTATCAATCATGGTAGATCAAGGCATAAAACACAAACGAAGTAAAGAGCAAAAGCTTTGTTCTAATTAAGAATTTTAGTTTGAATTAAGGTTTATAAGATTGTTTATAAATAAACATAGTATCATTGTTCATTTTCAGGCATAATAAATATCGAAAGGAATTTTCTCACAAAAATCTTAATAAAGAGAAATCACAAACATAATTTTCAATTATGGAGTAGTTGTAATTGCTAAAAAAACAATTAAACCATCTAAATTCTCAGGTCTCAGTTTCTTGTTTAAAATATTTATTATTTTAAACTTCAGACTTTTCAGATGTTTTTTCTTCGATTAATATTAAAAATTAATATAATGGTACCTATTTACGTTCTCTGCAGGACGGATAACCACAAATTTAATAGCTGGACTAACCAACAAAATTATGTCAGTTGTCTTTGAAAATTATAAGATGGCTGCCGGTCTGTTACTGTGACGTATTTGTGGAATTTGTTATTTTCAAACAAGGTGATTTAATTTTGTGATATTTTTTAAAGTGTCGTGCGTTTGATTTGTGAGAGTGAGTTTATCATCTATTTTCAACAAAAAGAGGTGAGCTAATTTATTATTTTATAACAACTTATTCTAATGGGTCACGGTCGGATTTTAAAGGCGGGCAGGAATATCTTCAAGGATTTTCTGATATGTCAGATATTTGAGCAATTTTAAATTACATAGTTATTTCGTTACATACTACGTTGTACTTTACATATTTTGATTGTGATTTTATACAACGTTTTGAAATAATAAACTTCTCTTGTCAGATGTCGAATTGTTGATGTCTGAACATATTGTTTACTAAAATACCGATTTACGAATGTAATTTATTAATTTTCTTTTAAAATATGTATGGCGACGCTATTTATATAATTCCGATTTTGTAAACATTTCATTCGTTGTAATTCGTGTAAGCACGACTAAATGAAGTATGTCAAGAGTCAGGAGATGATCATGAATTGGTAAAATACCTACGTTGCCGTATGTCACTGCTTGTGGCTGGTCGTATACAAATTTGCAGAGGATTTGAAATATTTTAAAGATGTATTATTGAAACTCTTTTAAAATGGCAGTTTTAGCTTCCATCATTCAGAAAACTTGTAATAAGTACTCTATATAAATGACAGTCAACAAGCCAGATGTGTATGAAAGCTGCATTGGCGTTATTTCACTGAAGAAATGTATTTTGCGTGAATATTTTGTGAACTAATTTTTATGTATCTTAAAATTAAATCAACGAATTTTTACTATGATTTTTTTGAATATAATTTTTAACAAAAATATACTCACAATTCGATAATTGATATATATAAATGAATTACTATATTATAATTATTGTTATTGGAAAATAATTATACCTTTTTAACACATTTAAAATTTTGGCGCACATAAACAATTTTTTCCCGTGATGATATTTTCAGACCTTATTCAAAAAAACTTATATTTTCTCAAAAAATCATTGATTTGATTGATATTAAGATAATGTTTTATAATAATATTTATTCTGTACTGGCCTTTTACCTGTCTTCAGAGGCAATGATCCTAAAAATAATATTAAAAATTAAATGAAAATATCAATATCAAAACATTCGTAACTTTTAGGTTTCTAAACATCTACTTAACATGGTTTTCATAAACATGATTAAATTCTGACTGGTAAGGTCCTAATTACCATAAAAAATTATAAGCGTTACATATTGTATTGTTTATATTATTCTGTAACCCGCCAAAATGACGGTACTTTTACATGTTGGTATTTATTTAAAAAAAAGTTTTTTTTATATTATAAAGAAGTTTACGGACGTTACACGAAGTTACGACGGATCAACGGACGGACGGATGGACAGAAAACGAAATTGTGTATTACGATTGGGATTAACATTAAGTTACTCATAAATTGTAGATAACTTAACGTTTGTTTATGTTTTAGGACTTTAAAACGACAAATTTTTTATTTTTTTATTTATTTCACATACAAATGTTAGATTTTTTAATATCGGCCTCACTGGGTAACGCCCGTGCAGAGACAAATATTTAACAATTTTTTATTAGACATTTTTTTATTAGAGTTTTTTCGTGTGCGTGGATTTACATACACATATTTTATTTTCACGTTTATCAAAATACATAAATAAAAAAAGATTCTTCACAAGCATTGATGTCAAGGACATGATAAATAATCTTTCGTGATTTCAAGAAGATGTATATTTAAGTTATTGAGTGGAATTCACATAAACGCATGCTTTACTTACAGGAACGAATCACAGCTTTGAATCTTCTGTATGAAATTTTATCTGATTCTCTCAATTTTCGTTTCACATTGGGCCAAGTTTTCTAGAAGAATGTCTGTCATTTGAATTTCACAGTACATCCTGTCAAAATAGTATTTTGTGACAATAATGATCACGGACTGACCAAACTAACGTAAATTTCTTGTCCACAATTTGGCGCCACGTCTCTTGCCGATACGTTCGCCTCGTTTAAGAAAATTACTACGAGTTTGTAAATTTTGAAACTATTGTGAAAAAGTCAAACTAAATACTCTAAAAAGTTTAATGTCTTGGTAAATAAGTCGCGCTTTCTTATAAGATGTTTTTATTTGAATTCGGTTTGGAAATATTAGAATTTTTAAAAATGTGTCTTGTTTACTAGATTTAATTATGCGGGATTTAACTGCAATATAAATATGTCTTGGAAGACATACGCGAGAGGAGAACATTCTTTTGTCGTGACCCATTTTCCTCTCCTAAATAATTAGTTTCGTTTATCTCTGTACATATTTTATACTCTATTATGGTATCAGATTCTTTGGATATTCTTATAAAAATACAAAAAACGGAAATGTTGCCTAGTTACCCGCCGGGTCCTAAAGAGTAAGTCTTGCAAATTTTGAGTCAGATCGGTCGAACGATACAGCTTTGCATGGAAAATATATCAGGGGAGGGGGTGAGGTAAAGCGAGAGGGGAAATTTCGCTTTTGTTACCCGTGGGGTCCTAAAGAATAAATATGCAAAATTAGAGTCAGGTCGGTCGAACGGTACAGATTTACATGGAAAATATATCAGGGTGAGAAGGAGGCGTAAAGGGGGAGGGGGTAATGTCATTTTTGTTATTTGCCGGGGCCTAAATAATAAGTACACAAAATTTGAGTCAGATTGGTCAAACGGTATAGATTTGCATGGAAAATATGTTACTGGAAGGGGGAAGGGTAGAGAGAGACAGAGGAGAAATATCACTTATGTTATCCGCCGGGGCCTATATAATAAGCATGCAAAATTTGAGTCAGATCGGTCGAATGGTACAGATTTGCATGGAAAATATATCACTTGAAGGTGGAGGGGGGAAATGTCGCCTCTGTACCTGCCGGGTCCTAAAGAATAAGTATGCAAAATTTGGTTCAGATCGGAAAAACGGTGTAGATTTGTATACAGAACAGACAGATAGACATTGAGTTTTATAGGTATAGATAGCGTGCTGCTTTTATGTCCAACAGATGGCGCTGTTTTAAAAAAAAAGCAAAAAATATATTAACAACTAACAGAAGATAAAGCATATACAAAATCCTTGTATTGTATGAGATTGTATGTTTTATACAAACAATATTTAATAGAAGTAGGATTTTATAGGTTTTCTGGCCATCATCGAATAAATATTTCGTAAAATTATAATTTTTTCAGAAACGGCTATTCTGTGAAATCAAAGAAAGTCAATTTTCATGTGATCCTTAACAAAAGATGGATATTTTGTCGAAATTAACCACTTAAACTGATCACTTCTGAATTTTAAGAATACACTTAACATAAATGAACATCTGCCACGATTAATATTGGTAGGAGACAAAATATTTAAAACGTCGCTCATTCTTTTTCATTTAGACATTTTTCTTTTTGTGCCTCTGAATGTCTGAATACATTCCGAATTTGAGAACCGAAAAGTGCATTTAATATATTAACAATTATATATAATGCCAACTACTGACTGTGTTTCTACAATAAATCCGCTTTATTTTAGAATCGTGGAAGTAGGTGTATTGTTTTGTATTTAATATTGTATTTAAAGGTTTTCATGAATCTCGGAATAATGTAGTTTAAAACGATAAGCTCGGAAGTTCACCGAATGTAATCAAAAAATTTGAATTCGGAAAATGTTCCTATATCTAAATATTTATAAATATTGAAAACGTAGGTACCAGCGCCTTTTTTCAAATAATTTGTACGAATTCGAATGGAACGTTGTGTCAAAATTTCAAAGCAATTGGTGAAGAACTTTCGGAGATTAGCCATTTTGTACAAACACTCACATTTTTATTTATGTAAAATAATTTGAATGTAGTTTTTGATGCCCCGAGGTGATGTAACTAACACCTTAATATAATATTTGGACACTTACTAATTATCACGCCATTCCCCGAGAGGGTAGGCAGGGGGGATGGAGCGCCTGGTCGTGCCACGTCTTTCACAGTCGCCCTGTCTTTATGGAGCCCTCAACACTTGCGTCATAATATATCTTTCTTATTATTCATTCGCTCAACATGCCCAAACCATCTAAGCGAACCCTTCTTTAATTCTATTCACTACGCTTAGATCGGCTTTACATTCTTTAATAATTTGTTCATTCTTCATTCTATCATAAATTTATTTGCAACACATACTTATAAGTGGTCTAATTTTAACTGCATTCAGTTTACTTTCGTTCCTCTTCTAGGTTTCGCTTCCATACATCAGTGTTGGCACCAGAGTTCCGTTGTGTACCGCTAGTCTTGCTTCGGTTGATATGTTCCTATTATGAATTATTGAACGCAATGCATCGTTCACCTTATTTCCTGATGTCACCCTCCTTTCGATATCTTTCTCAGCCCTCCCTCTTCTATCGAACAAACTTTCCAAATGCACAAACTAATCCACTTTTTTCAAACCATTACTTACTAGTATTAAATACTAGTATGTATGTAATAGTTTGGTAATGGTGAAATTTTCACATGTCGTTTTACTTACCTCCTTCTCGAATACACTTTGGACGTTTTGGATGAAGAAATTATTAGAAACATGTGAAATAATATTAGTATGTGCTTATTTTATTTAATACTCATCACTTCAATATTGACGAAGTGTACAATGCTATATAAAAGGGGTCAGGACATGATTGTTCTTCGACATCATCATAAGCTCGACATACATGGGGTCCACGGCTGAATCCAGAAGTCTCCTCCATTCTTGTCTATCCATTGCTTTCATCTTCCAGTTTGGTATTTGTGATACGGATGTGTCAGCGCTGACAGAGTGCTTGTTTGTTGCGATACCGCAAATCAACGAAAATAGACCCGATTGTACGAATATCGCACGAAATATAGATGAAGGAATATTCCGAACGTTTTGTCCATGGGCCGACGCTGTGATTAGTCGCATAATTGATCGCTTTCCCGTTCAGGTACCACTAGGGTTGCCAACCGTACTCTAAAATAGAGTATTTAACTCTATATCATGTAGGCGTACTCTATAATCTATAACACTAATAGAGGACGCTAAAATACTTTTTTTTACACAACGTTTACTATACTAGTGCCAGTCACGCATATATGATGCATACCTATTATCGTAACCAAAAAAAGCCAAGCCACACTCGGACGTTTCTGAACGCAGCCACTAATGTCAATCTGTGATGTCAATGTCACAAGCGGTTACGTTTATCTTGTCGCGAGAAAAAGTGAGTTAGAATGTTTGGAGTCGTACAGTTCTTTTAAAAACAACGAAAAATTGTTATGTGCCGCAAAAAGTAGCAAAAAATAACTTTTCAAAAATTTGAAATAAATGATACTCTTTTTTACTCCCTTTATATTAATTGTGGCGTCTGCTTTGCAAGTAGACTCGTGGCGACGATCATGAAGATCTGTCAAATTTTCGTATAATTTTGGATTTTTCAAATTTTTAATGGTTTTTTCACACAAGTTGTACGGAGATTTCGACGCATGTGGTAGACACGAAACCCGAAAATGATAAAGGGAGTATTGTAAAAACTTGGTTTTATGGGTTACTTTTTTATAAGTCCGTACTCTTTATTTACCTCCTTTGAAATCAGATCTATTTCAGAGTATTTCTTGTAATAAAAGTTGTCAGCCCTAGGTACCACCCCGGCGGAAGCGGAAATGCGCGCCGGCGCTGGCGCTAGCACGCCCGGCCGCGCACTCGCCCCGCCCTTAACTGGCAAAATGTCCGCACGCACCGACGGCCGTGTTGTACCGTCAATGTTAACCGTACTCACGGATTTACGATCAACTTCCAGGACGCGTTGCGTGTACAGGGTTATTTGGAAAACGTTAATAACCTCGCAGGACTGTATTCCTGCCTTGATTATGATCTAATGTTAATAGTTATGGAGATATGCGACATCAAAGTTTGCATTTTTTTTCCCAATTTTTCTGACCTCTTTACAGTAACTATCATTACAGTAACTTATGTCTAATATGAAAAATTCATTCCCTTTAATACAAGTCAAATAAAATAATGAAACCCTGAAAATTTTCCAATTGGAAAACATTCCAATCGGAAATTTTTTCAGGGTTTTTATCATTTTATTTAACTTGTATCGAAACGAATGAATTTTTCGTAATCGATATAAGTTACTGTAATGATAGTCCAACGTTTCACAAAAAGAAGTCAGAAATATTGAAAAAAAGTGCAAACTTTGATGTCGCATATCTGCATAACTCATGATGGCTTGAACATTTTCGACTCATAATAAAGGCTGGAATATAGTCCTGCGAGGTTATTTATGTTTTCCAAATAACCCTGGAAATTCCTACGATTCTGGGATATTCCAGGTAGCTATGGTTAAACCGTTATTTTAACCGGTTATTTTCGGTACAGTTCTTTGGGATTTGTATCTGATTTTATCGATGATTGCTAACTAAAATATAATTGTTGTCAAGAACTGCTGGTTGCCCGTCGCATTGCAAAAAATCTTTTGCCAATCATCGACATCAGATACAAATCTCAAATAACGGGTAGTGTGCCACCGGTTAAAATACCACCTCCAATTCCAGGATACATTGCTTATGTTATCTAGCGTAGGTACTGGAAATTCATACGGTTCCAGGATATCCCAGGATACATTGCATATATTAATAGGTGTACCCATAAGTAATCAATTATTTTTGGTGTGGAATGTTTGCTTCAGCCAAGCTCAGTAAAGTGAACGTGTAATGACGTGTTTTATACGCAATATTATAATCCGTGGTCTTGTGACAATTAAATTTAATTTTTTTATTACTTTGTTGTAAAATGGCGGACAATCAACTAATCAACTAACTGAAGAACATTTACGTCATTGCATGCTGTTTCATTTTCTATTGGGTGTTAATGCAACGCTTGCAACAAAGAAAATTTGTGATGTGTATGGAGACATATTGAAAGTAAATAAGTGCCAACGTTGGTTTAGAAAATTTTCGGATGGTGATTTTGACTTGTCTGATAGCGATCGAAGTGGGCGCCCGGTAGGGTTTGATAATGACGCCTTAAAAACACCTAGAAGCATATTTTCTTAAAAGCCTACCAACAAGTTGGTTAAAGGTTCTAGATAACGATGGATATTAAATCGATTAAAAATAAAATTAAATGTAGTCAAATTATTTTTTTTTGTTGCCACTTAAATAATTGATTACTTATGGGGAACCTAATATATAGCTTAGGTACTGGAAATATAAAATTATTTTATTATTTTAAAGAAGTAAGGAGGCCAACAATGAAAAAGAGGTAATGACCAGCTTGACAGACAATGGAATGGATGTCTGTTTTGGAATAGACAATTTTTTTTCTGTCTATATTACGTAAATATATTATCATCGTCATGTGTGGGGTGTAAAAGTAAAGGCATGAATATGAAAAAAAAAATAATGCAGTCATCAAGGATTACTAACTTATAATGTACTCAATTCAAGATTTTATAGGAAACTTAGCATATAAATTTATAGCAAACATGATTTTGGAAGGGATAGATACCTACATAAAATCTCGAATTTAGTACATTTTAAATTAGTAGTCGGTGACCGTATTCAAAACATTTTTTTAAATTTACCTTTGCTTTGTCTGTCTCTCCGTCACTCGCTGGAATTAGGCTGGAATTACAACAACAATACTGATCATGACTAGCCGCTAATGAGGCCCGAACGCCCGAGTGTGTCATGTTATGTGTATGTCTACTATATCGTGTTACTATATCTACTATATTTACTATCTACGTTCGAAAATCGGCAAGCAAAATCAATAGGAGATGAAAATGAGCAACTTCAAAGTTTGCATTTTTTTTCAATATTTGTGATTTATCGTCTGTTAAACGTTGGACTTTCAAATTTTTCAACAGCAATTTTTTGCGAGATTTTAGTAATTTTATTTTACTTGTATTAAAGAGAATGAATTTTTTATATTTGATATAAGTTACTTCAATGATCGTGTATCGTTTTACAGAAGATAAATCAGAAATATTGAAAAAAATACAGATTATGCAGTTTTTTAACTTTATAACTATTGATATTAAGACATTTTTGCTTGAACATTTTCATTTGACTAATTTAGGCAGTAGTCTATCTGTAAATCTTTGTGGACACTAGCTTTGTTAAATCCGTATATTAATTTATTCGGTATCAACATCTCTATATTCAACAAATTTAAATATAGAAAAATACAGTATTTTTCAATAATTAAATCTGTTGAAATGAATTAGAATTTTTTAAATAAATATTCTAAACCCTGTTTTATACCTAATTGATGAACTAAATACAATAAAGAAATGAATTTTACTTTTTCAAAATGTATTTGGATCCTAAAATCAACCAATAACTATAATATCTACAGCATAACTATGTTTTCATAAAATTTATAAAGAAACCATTAAATGAATTTAGTTCTTCAATTACTAAAAACGAGGGAATGTAAAATATTTGCCGTTTCATTTTAGATTTTTTTATAATTTTAATAAAAGGTCACTAACTTAGCTCTGTCCACTTCAGATTAATTAAAATAATAAAAATATCAATGGAATCTATAGGTTGTTCAGTGAGCCTCTGGCATTACTTTCCCAACGAACAACCTGTACTGTCTTAAAGCATATTATCATAAACTTTGAATAAGATTTCAGTCAACGTCGGAATATTTATTCTTTCACACCTGACGTTTCAGTTAAGTTTATCTAAACCCGGCTCTGTTCACGGTGACAGAAATAAAAGTGAGTGCATTCTTACGGCACATCTTAAATATACCTCTGCCACGTTGCCAATGCCCATCCAGATTTACATCTTAATGTATTCCCGCCTCGACTTCCAGAGATTTCCCCGAAAACGGGAGAAAAGATTCATTGCGGCGCGAGGTAAAACTGGAATCGGTATGCAAATGAAATTCTTTTATTCCCGGAAATGCGCCTCGTAAATATAAGCGAGAATTTCTTCTAAATCGAATGGACTCTATCCGTTTGTACGCTGGGCGCGAAGCCTCGCGACAGCCGCTAGAATGTGTCAGGTTTTGTAATTTTCCCGACGGATGTGCATTCCTTAATTTTTCGGTAAATTTTCCGAAGAATTTCATCCGTCGGTCTGTGGAGATTTAAAGGTGATTAATTGTAGCCATTACGAAATTCCGACGTTTTTCTTTTTGAGTACCCAATTTTCGGCATTCTTCCGCCTCATAAGTGTAATGTGGGAGTTAACTAGTTTTAAACTCTAATAAATTAATGCGTTTATGTTTTTAATTTTATTTCTCCAGAAAACACACGAAACTTGCGCGGCATTTATTCGTGTATGATTTTTACTATTTATCTAGTACATTTTTAATTAAAATATACAAACGTGACATATTAAATGATTGACTTAAAGTACGATCACCATAAGATATTTGTGTTCTAGGTCGACCACAATCAAAAGACCATTTTCTAGCTTTGTCCGTTAAGAAGGAAGCGGGGGAAAGTTGCCTGGCAAGCCCGTATTACAAGCCTCAATATGATATTCCAAATAAATATATATTTTTTAGTTTAAAAAAGGTTATTTACTTACTAGAAAAACTTCTTTTGAGTTGATTTTTTGCATCGTAACAACACACATATTTTTTGCGCACATTCTTTTGAATGCGGTCTAGCTTTAATCAAATTCTTTGCATAATTCGTAGTTATAGGGTTTTCGTTACACCCATTTCTTATTCTTTTCATTTGGATTAAATGTTGTTCGATAGATGAATGTGAATACTACTAGTTTAGCGTTTATTTTAGAATGTTACTAATAAAAATAAAATGGTCGTCAACATTTTTGCCTATTTTATAATACTTGTAAAAGTTATCTGCATTCAATATACAACCGTTCAATATAAGATTTGATCACTACTCTGCGTAAAAATACAACGGTCATGGAATCACAGCTCGATCCTCGCTAAATTCTGTACTGTCCCTTATATTTCGAAATGAATCTCCGAGACAAATCACATCCGTTTGCACGTGTCATAAGACGTTGAATATATTTTGGAATTTAATTTTTGTTGCATCTTATTGTTTGGTAAAACAATAGTGAGGTTAAAACAAACGTCCCACCCAAAATTGAAAACAATCTCTCGTCGATCAACAATTACGATATTAAAAAAGTTAAAGATAATATCTTCTTCTTCAAATATAGCAAATTTATTTTGTGGTAACATAATTATAATTTATATAAATAAGTGGTTTTTACAAAGTTAATTTATATAAATTAAATTTTAAAGATAATAAATTGTTTCATGTTTGGGGTATCGTCACGCTCGCTTGGACAGGTAATGATTTTGCTTGCAGAATTTATAACGATATTGAGGCTACTTGAGAGTCGTGCTTGCAGTTCCTGACGTGTGAAGATTTAAAGGGGGGCATATTTGCTAATAATTCAATGACTATTGAGATTTTAGCATCGGGAATTCTTTTATCAATAATTTCAGATTCTAATTTTCCACAATTATTCCTCTTATATATTTGTAGTGTGCATTTATAAAATATGTTGCATACTATATTTATCTTTCATGACCGAAAATATACCTACATATTATGATAACCAATTGAAAAGGGCAATCTTATCAAAATATAATAAATTCGTTTTCTGCCAGTCTGTCGATACGTAAATTCGTAACTTGTGGGAATTAAAACTTTAGATAATTAAGAGTGTGACACGCAATCAGCGCGCGGCTAGTGTTGCGTGATCACACAAGGGTCTTTATTAATTATTAGTATTTCCCGTAATTTTTCACCGGTGAGTTAAAATGTATTAAATGAAATCATCTTTTCATTTGCATATTATTTTGAACATGTGACATGTCTTGCTTACATTTAAAATACATGTTTGTCGTTCTAGACATATTTCTGTTTTCTTTACAAAATGTTGTAATTCTTCAACAATACTTTTGAAAGCTACTATTTGTAACATGAATTGTGAATTAAAACTCGTTACAGTTGCCGGCAAACTTCATGAAATTCTTTGGCTAAGTGGGGGAATGCGCAGAAGACGAAATTTGGGTCTCGTTGGTAGAAAGGTAGATGCGCAAACGTCTCCCCACTACGCCGCAGAATTTCAAGATGTTTGCCGGCTACTGTACGTTCTTGATTATTTAAGACGTAAACTGATTTTGAAAAATACGACCCAACAGTTTGCGGGATTTTTTACCTACAGATGTTGTGTAGGTAGGTACCTACGCGTGTTTTCAACAAATTTAGCGTCTTTGCGCCGCATTTAAATAGGCGTAATTCAAATAATTATAGAAGTTTACTTTTCAAGGTACACAGTTTTTAAGTTTATGATATCGTTTAGTGAAATTACTATCTTTAGAATTATTCAATATTTGTTGATAATTTTGTTTACGAAAGCACGCCGCTGGGCGACAACTCGGCGAAGTGGTGTTTTGCTATCTCCTTTGCTATCTTCTTCCCACCCCATCTTTTAATGCTCCGGAAGCCTCGATAAGACGTCTCGAGTTGTGAATATCGCGCGCCTTCTGCGGTACTTTGCTATCCTTCAGCTTTGGTTGAATCGCGTCTCGGCCACCTTGCCGCAGCGCATGACATCGCCGAGAAAAGAAATGAGCTCTGGAAGAGTTCCATTCCATGGCGAAATTCGATTGTTGTCACACAGGGGCGTTTGGTCATAAATATGAGTTTTTTTTAAAATTATTATATAAAATAATGTAGACGGTCCCTACGTCAACTCGAACATCTACCGACATTTTTTTTATATTTTTGTACGAATACATAGAAAATACTCCTCTCCGCAATACAAAATTTAAAAAAAATATTCATACTTTTTTCAGAGAAAAAAAATGACCTTAAAGCGGGCAAAATGGTAATTTTGTGTGTAATAATAAATAAACAAATTTCGAATAGTTCTCCTGTAAAATTGCTTTTGTGTCCTGATAAATTTTCGCAGATGTTGTCATATCTGTATATTCGTAATAAGAAGTTCGTTCATTTTGGGCGATGTCGCTCTCAATTCTTAGTCAGATTGTAGGATATTATTTTTGATCAGAAATAATCATGTTAAGGTATTAATTACTCAAATGAAATCTTTTGTTACTGATCGGCAAGTTAATTTATGGTTTAATACTTCTTTTAAATGTGTATACTGATATTCGTTTTTTATTTATTTTGTGCCTATAAATACACAGTTATGCAATTTAATAAATGTAACCTGGTTTATAATACTTCTTTGGTATTTTTTGTTCACTTTATAATCATAAATGATAGATAGATACTAGAAAAAACATAGATTGCTCTCTTACTCTCTTAAGAAATTCCAAAGAAACTGGTCGATTACAACAAGCCGTCCACATAACCTCTTAATGGCAATCGGCGACAGTAGATTTTCTTTTAGTATTTTTATAAAATGAGCCCGGAAAAATATATTATCGCCTTATATGTAAATTGAATAAGAATGGTTACATTTATCGTAAGATATTATTAATTTAGCATTGTTTTATGAGACAACTCTTTCCATCCACAGTTTTATTAGAAAATATGGTTTATATAAAGTGTAAAAGAATCGTCTTTTGGTTTAGATCAACCGTCTAACTAATGGGTTTGACATTGGTGTTTAACTATCGTGATTAAATACAAGATTTTGACTTAAAACGCAATAAAGAGCGATCGTCTCGTTCACTCTAATCCAACCGTAGTGTGTTTTAACTTGCTTAGGTGCGACCGCGACATCCTACATAAAACATTGCTTATAAAAGCTTCCGGATGAAATCGAGGTAAGAAAGACAAAGACAAAAGTTGTATTGTCCTTTATTGGTGGTCCATGTGGGCTTCAGCAGAAGGCAAGGAGGAAATACTACTTTTGTATATCAAACTAAATATAATATTTGTTTTTTTATATAAATATTTAACTTGTTACGTAATAATAACGTGTCGTCTCATTTTGATTTAAAACATGAGTCGCCGAAAATTGAGTCAAGACGGACTTGTTTCGGATGCTGCGGAAAATTAAAGATCCTAGGAGGGGAAATGTAAATATTTAATATATGCATTGCGGTTAAGACAAGCGTCTTTTGGAGTGGGATGTGATGAAACTGGCCGATCGTAAAATTCTAATGTGCGTTCTTGTATGGTAATGAAAATTCTATTATTATTTTCAGAGTAATACGCCTGTATGTTCCTTATGCCGAATCATCGCTTTCGCTCCATATCGCTGTGCGGAAAATAATTGTTAGCTTTTAAAGTTTTCGGTAAAAAAAATTATAACGCAGACTGCGGCTTTTGTTTCCGTTTTTATTTTTATTTTTATCTATGGTTACACTGATAGAAGAACTCACTGAAGGGCTCATATTTATTATTATTTAGCAGTAAATCGATGACTTATTTGTATCTTTGTTTGAACTTTTTAGGTTGTAACATCGATGAGTTATCAATACCATTTTTAAATAAAGGTACACTCATTGATAGAAAAATCTTACTTTCTTCATTTTGAATATTTTTCGTAAAATCAACAATATGGTATTGGTAACCCGAGACAAATCTTTACCCTTTAAATTTATTTTTTTATTACAATGTTTAATTAACAATAAACGAGCTCAGTACCTATATTATAATGATTCTAGTTTAGATTGCTACGGTGATTATGTTTTGGTTTATATTGAATTTCTTTGTTGTGAGATGTGCGCATGTGCATGTTTCGGCTATGTGGGAAATTTTGTTTGTTTTTATATCTGACTATACTACCATCAAGCAGAGAGTTTTTCGTCGTGCCACTCAATTTTAGCCTCTTCCACATTCAAACACATTCTCGTGCAAGCTCCTCGATTGTCGAGGCTTCCAACAGGACCACCTTCCAGTGTCCGGTATACCTAGTCATGCTGCCCTGTGAAGTCAATAATCAATATTGTGATTGAACGTGTTTGCTATTAATTGTAAGTATGTCAGTAAATAGTTTACTTGGCCATTTATGTCTCAAATAAGTTCTTATGGGTCATTTGGCTCAAACAACTCCAAACTTTAAGCTGTCGTAAACGGTTTCTCGAATCGAGTTCTGTGTGTGTGAAATGATCATTATGAATGCTTTCAATCTTGTACTGTTACGTAAGGATCTGCTTAGAGTTTGCGATTTTGAACCTTCAGCATTGTAAACTTTATCAAAAAATATGTAAGTTTTTAATAATCTTGTAATTTTCAAGAATTAATTAGGCAGTGACATTTTTGCGGATGTATTTTTAGCAATGTAATTTTTGGAGTTGGGGTATTCTGTCATTTTTCGTAACAAATACACGTTTTATACTATTCTTGGGATTCTTCAGAATTAAATAGCAGGTAGAATGAATTTATTTTTAGTATTTTTATTAAATTACAAATAAGTATAGGTACTATATTAAAACGGATAAGAAACATGTTTTATAATTTATGCAATATATTAAACATAATACATATTATCTGTTTATCTTTCTCGCTGGTTGAGAAATTGATATTACAATTGATAACAATTAAATATCACGAAAAATATGGAAATAATATAAAACAAATGAATAGAAAAAAGTATTAAAACAAACACGAAAGTTTCTAGTCGACATTTATAACATTGCAATGCATATGTTTTGATTTGTTGTGAAATTCTGTATTAAATTTAATAATATTGAAAATTGTAAAACGATATTGCATACATTACGATAAACATTTGAACTATTAGATTAGTAAAAATATAAATCGCAATACTAGATAACACTTTTGTAATATAGTCGTTAAGTCATTTTAAGTCAGGAATTAAAAAAAACTATCTCATAAAAAACAAGTTTTTACAATACTCCCTTTCGCTTTGAATCAGGTTTCATGACTATACACGCGTCGGGCTAATTACTCATAGAATGATTCCAATTTGAAAAAAACCCATTAAAATTACTAAAAATCCAAAATTATACTATAATTATCAATTTTTTTTTAATGAAAATTTGTTAGATTATTTTAATCGTCGCCACGAGTCTGCCTGATCATTTCGATTTGATCACGGGAAAAGGGTTAAAAATCGATCCAAAGTTTTTTCGTCAGACAAGCATGCAAGCAGACGCTACGAGTTAAAAGAAAGGGAGTAATTAATGGGGATGGCTAGAGTTTAATCCCTGGATCCTACTGTTTTATGATGAAACGTGAACTATGAACGCGATCAACTGTACCTACGGTGAAAATGATGGTACTTTCAATCAACATTTTCGAGGCCAACGAACCAATCAAAATGGTTGTTGCAAATTCTCTGAATTTTGCACCTCCGTTGAGATAAAGCAGATGCCGTGTCCTAAATGGTTTGTTTGCTTTTTTTTTTTCATTGTTCTATGTGCCGTTGCATCGTTGAGCAGCATAATCACGGATAATTGCAGCAACTCGCCGTAAATCTTGCCGTAATAGAGGCGCAAACATTGCGTATCGACGCTACAAATTGTAATTTTATTAATATTTTAATTTTTATATTCTTCTTCTGGTGCTTGTCGGATTATCGAACGTTGCCCACCATGTTGGCGATCATTATCTTGCTCGCAGCAGCTCGGAACACTTGGACCGTGGATTTCTCGCCCTATTGCCTCAGGTTCTTCAGCCAGAGCGTCCTTCGTATTCCAGGACTTGTTCTGCTCGCATTGAGCCTTGAATGATTAGATATGGGATCTGTTACTTTTCTGAATGTTTCACGATGTGGCCAGAATATTGTAGTTTACGAATTTTTGTTTTGTTTTAAGGATTCTTTTGAAGACCTAGCGGTGCTCAAAAGTCCCATTCCCAACAAATATTTAGCTATTGCCGATATTCAATTTCAAGTTGTATTAAGTTTCTTAAATGAAGACCCCATGGCAAGAAGTTGTTAACTAACATTTTTGTCAAAAATGAGTTAATAAGCCATCTAAACTAAATGATGTACGCTCTTTCCATTGGAAATAAATTCAGAACTTAAAAATAATTAGAATATGTTCAAATTATAGGGATGAACATGTTAACTACACTTTTTCATAAAAATCAAATCAGTTACTAATGGGAAGAACATGTTATCTTCAATAATAACATGTTCATGCCATCATTCTGAAATTAACACGCCTTTTAATTTGATTGGAATATTTATGGTTAATATAAATTTTACTCTAGCAGTACTGTCATATATTTGTTTTTATTTGAAGAATATTATAATATATACTTATATATTATTTTTCAATAATTTAAAATGGTACATACCATGTTTTCTATTATTAATTAACATGCCAGGTATTTTGTAATTTTGGATAATGGATGGTAAAAACGGATAGCATTTGAAGGGTTGTTTGATGTTCGTGTTTTACCAATTTTAAAAAGGTGTTATTCTATTAAAAATGAGTTCCAGAGGCGAAAAAATGGTTGTTAACTACATTTTTTAGGGAATATTAGTATATTTTTATTTTTTTGTGCATAAATGCGTTTTTTTACTTTGTAAATACTTTTTTGATATTTTAGTGACATAAATCAATAAAAATCTGTCATGAAGTACCAATAAAACATATTTTTCAAAGGCGAAATGCAAATATCTAATTATCTCAAAATGACTTTAATGTTAGTTAACAAATTCTTGCCATGGGATCTTCAAATGTTAATCGACTTTAATTGCAAATTCTCTATTTGCAGTAATGGATATATATGTGTACTTATGCACATGTAAATAAACTATACGAATGCGTGCGTGTATGAATTTGTATGTACACGTTATTTGATAAGTGGTTGGGAATAATACTCTTTGCTAGGCGACACGCCAGAAAATTATTAAAAATGATTCCTTTTTCCTTTCAGTCCAGTCCCTATCCGTCCAGCTTAATTTTAGACGCCGTCTGTAGTCGTCTCTTCTCAAATACTTCACTTGAGGATTGTTTTATTAACTGTTTATGATTCCATTGTACGGTATCCATTCAATGTGATGTACCGGAAATATGCATCACTCTCATTCGCAAATTTAAATCTAGGTACTGCTACTTTCTCCATGTGGAAGGATACAGTTCGGGTTTACTCATTTACGATTTTAATTTTGTTGATAGAAGGGTCCTGATTTTCATTTTATATGCATTCGTGATAGTCTATTTTATCTTTCTAGTCTAATTTCATCTTTGCCGCCATAATCCGTTTTGTTTGCTTAGTGATCATGTATTTTCTCTTGTTTGCGTTTAATTGAAGACCATGTGCTTCACATGCATTAACCACCCGTGTCAGTAGTACTTTGATACCTTCCATGGCGACCTCTAGAATCACGGTACTGTCCGCGTAACGATTATATTTAAATTCCTCACATTTATTTCCAATCCCCATTGCAGGGTCCATCATCAGCCCTGACGATGGACCCTGCAGTGGGATCCGAAACGTCGGCCAGGGAGGTCACATATACACGGCAGAATATCCCAGAAAACTATACACAGAAAAGTCTTCTGCGTCATAGATGGCCGTATACAAATATTTTTTTGCTTAGAGGTTGAAGATCATTGGTGAAAGTCTTATTCCTCTTCTTATTTTTGTATGTAATGAGCGGTAAAATAAATTAATAAATTTTGTAATTAATATTGTTGAAGTTAATTATTCATTGTTGGCGAACCTTTCAATCTATAGATAGATACTGAAGCATTTATGTTTTGGAAAATTTTACCTAAAAATATTGTCATTTGAGTAATACTTTTTATTAATAACTGTCACGGCCGTCACTGTTTTTCATTATTGGAACACGGAAAGAGAAAAGGGTTTAAATAAACCGAGATCTAATTCTTGTCCTACTCCGACTTGAGGGATTATTACACGCGACGTAATACCCCAAATAACTCGCCTTTGACGTCTTAAATAATTACCACCTAAATTAATTATGATTTCCAGCTATTGCCGCGCAGTTGTCCTAAATAAACGGATTAAGAGATTATAAACAGACGTAGTTTGTTCTCCTTTGCAGTTATACTCCATTACAAATATTTCTCTCTTGTCCGACATTACTTCAACGCATTTTCTATTTACAATTCCAGAATTTTTATGCGACGATTATTTGTACACGCAGAAACTAGTATGTACACAAACCACACGGGAGATAACATGGAAAACTGCTTTCAGTATATATGCACCGTAACCTACATACACAGATCGTAGATACGCACACAGAACATACATGCACGGTATATATAGTGCAGCTTGTCAGCGGATTCCGCATCACAGATTGAAAACAAATTGCCCCGTTTCCTTTGTATACATTTCCATGTATTGTAGACCTGAATATTAAACCCACAATTGCACGTAGGTGCCATGTTTTCTTTTGGACGTGATTTTTATTTTATTTGTTGATTTTGAAATTATTTGATTATTAAAGAGTTAAGGTTGTTATTACGGTCGTTAGACATATTTAACTGTAACTGATTGCGGATATTTCATCACTTCATCAGATTTGACAAGACAAAAATCTTATCAACATAACCGCACCTTATACCCAGATTAGTGAGGGAGTCCATTGAAATGTACAAAAATCCCAATTTCAATAGAGATGACAGTTACAAACTATCAAGTATTTGGCGCCCTTTTCTTACGACATTGATTCTACCCTTGAGAGACGTCGCAGTAAAGTCCGCCGACGTAACTAGTACATACTGCACATTGGCGACCTCTATTGTAGAAGAAGTGAACACTCCACAACAAAGTGCATATAATTTACGGCCTCGAAAGCAGTAATCAGTCCGCCCCCTACCTCCGCGGGTAAAGGTCGTCCTGATGACGTTGAATAAGAATTCAACGGAACGTCGAGAATCGTTTATGGGAAAAACATACAGTTCGTATAAAATATCCGCAACCAGTTACAGTTAAATTATTTGATTAGCTCTTTTACTATATGTATAATATGTAAACAGTGTAGTAATTCTGACTGAAATATTTATGCTGTACACTGCAAATTGCTTGAAGTATGTGCTAGAAGTGAGTAGTTGGTCTACATTCGGACACTGTGATAAATGCAGCATTAGAAAGTCTCTTGTCTCATCCATATTTTCATGGACGCTCGTCGTTTGTTGAAGTTTCTAATACGGTCTTCCCTTAATGCCTGATGCCATGGTCAAGTCTTTCACCGACTTCCTCTATGTATTGTTTATTTCCATAATAAATTTTCTGAACTGGCCACCTGGCTATTCGTCTTGATCGATCATTTCACCGAGTCGATTATAGAATGACTTGCCAGCTTTTGCGTTTCTTCCATATTTTTAACTGAATTTTTTTTATGACGAGGTATATATACCTTTCCGATCGGCAGACGAATTCTTTTTCAGCCAGCCTCCCGGTTCTGAGCGGCTCTTTTACAAAAGGCACGGCTCTCTAACAAAAAAAAGCGCTTTTTTTTATCTCCGTTAGCGAATCATTTCTCAAGAATTTATGCGAATGATGCTTATAAACAAAGATTTTTCTTTACAATTACATGTATTGTTTCAAGCTTATTATAGTTTCCAATAACCGGATACACTGCTCCGTGTTGGCTTAAACAGCACGCTTTGTTTTCGTTCACTAATAAATACCATCAATAATTGCAAAACCGATGTGTTTATGGTTTGATGGAGCCAACTGCACACTGCACAGCTGAACAATACGAATCTCTAAATGAACATATGTGTTTATGTATATGTGTATATGGATGTGTATGTATATGTGTATATGTATATTTTTAGATGTAAGTTAATAATATGTATGCATTGAACAGAATGTTTGTAATGTACATATTATGTAATAAATAAAAATTGAAATTGAAAATTGAAATTGAAACATAAGTGCTGCGTGATTCAATCACTGAATCGTATTTTTTAAATATATTGTCTCGTGCCGTGGCTGCAGGAGGAATTAAAGAAAACGCTGGAATGGAATAACGGATTTATTGATAACGGTAAAACGTATTCTAAGCGGTATCCCACTAGGGTCGCTTATGGATAGCGTGACCAGTCCAAACGTAGCACACGTAAGGCCGGCCGCACTTTGGATACGAATTATTACGTACGTCTTCGTACGATTATTTTCGTACGTATTGAGCGCGCACATTGATTGCGTCTTGCGTTGGTCACGATTAGTTACTTTTCGCATTTCTCCAATAACGTTTGTGCCTGTGAATAATCTGTATCTTCTGGAAAACTCTATTAAGGCAGACTTAAATAATGACAAATTTCATGACTATCTATCTAATAGATTCACAAATGCTGGGGAGAATCGAAGTGCAACGAGAGCTCATAACATCGGAGAAATATTTAAAAGTTTTTTGTTCGAAGTACATAATTATACCTCACCTTCATTAAACCAAAATATTTAAATTACAGGTATTTTTACTTCCTTTCTTTTAACTCGTGGCGTCTGCTTGCTTGTTTGCTTGACGAAAAAACTTTGGATCGATTTTTAACCCTTTTCCCGTGATCCAATCGAGCTGAAACTTTGCAAGTAGACTCGTAGCGACGATCAAGAAGATTATCAAATTTTCGTTAAAAAAATTAATTATTATAGTATAATTTTGGATTTTTAGAAATTTTAATGGTTTTTTCAAATTGGAATCATTACAAAAGTTTGATTACTACCAACGGCGGCCTGATAACGTCACGGAATATTTAAAATAATCCGTCGGTAGGTAAAATTTATGACAATTGGTTCACAGATGACAGCACACTTCGGTTTTTTTGGGAAGAAATCTAATAATTAAGAGATATTTTTAGAGATTTTTGACATAGATATTTGTCTAAACATGTTACTGTTAAACTTAATTTACAAAGAAAGGGAGTAAAATAAAAACTTGCAAAAATTTCCGAACAAATCCGGATCGTGCCGGACGTCGCATTATACGTGCGTACACGCACTGCTAAATCGTGTACAGTGTGCGATGTTCAATACTACTTCGAAGGTCAGGAATGTACTTGCGTATTCGTACGTATACGTACTACTCAATTTCGTACGAAAACGCGTCCAGTGTGCGGCCGGCGTAACACGCGGCGACGGATACCGCTAATAATGTATGTTTATAGCGCGAATCCTGGAATAAAACAGCTGGACCACCAAGCGGCATCTCTAATACCTTCCGGTGGCCTATCATACTTCGGTCTGTAACCTACCCGACTCCTTGGAAAACAGTTGGGCCTTCACGGGTTTACACAGCTTTAATATTCCCAGTGCCGGGATCCCAGACGCGTCGTATAAAATGCATAACTGATGTGGCTCAATCTACCACGACCCCTTTTGTTCTCGAGGCGAGACCGCTTTCTACCCTTGTCTGCCAATTTTCCGCCCTTTTTACTTTTGCATTAGGCCCCATAAATAATTTGATGCGGGAATTTTCACAGCCATTGCCGAATTTAAATTTGATTCTCAATTTTTTTTTACTTTTTTATTTGTAACGTTATTTTAGGCGATGTGTGTAATATAAAGCCGTGGAATATAGAAATTAAAAAAAAAAAGACATTTCATCTCAACCCTCTCCCAATAGTAGAGCATGTCAGACCAATATCAGAACTCGAATGTTAGTTTTTATCAGCATATTAATAAATATCCTTGTTTCACCCTTTAATTGCGAAAAATTATTTAACTAACCAATTCACCATCTAGCGGCTAGATAAAAAAAGAATGACTAGTTTCTAGCCGGTTCTCCTCGGGGGTAGGCAGAGAGGCCTAATATGTACGCACTTTCTAATGCATTAAAATGAATGCATTAGAAAGCGCGTACGTATTGGAGAATCAAGTAAGGTTGAGTATCCATTTTTGTTACATTAAAAAAGTATAGGTTTTTTGACAGAGTTTTTTATTTTTATTTAACTAGGTAGGTAAAATGTGAAGTCGGCTTATGATAAAAGTTCATGGACGTCTATTTTATTTGTTTTGGCTTCGCGATTTGGCATTAAAAGACTTCTAAAGTACGGGAGGCAGTAGTAATAAAAATTATTTATATCCTATTGTTGTTTTTTATGAAACCCATTTGGCAAGCCCCAAATCATTTACAGCCCTCGTTTTCACTACGATAGTGGATTTCCTGCACGTCCTAGTTGCGGGAGTGCAGTGGTGTGAACATAGAATTAATAACTCGCGTCTGTCTGTGTTGGACTCTGATTTCCAGGATGTCAAAGTACTCTGAATGGAATACCACCTCCAGATGTGTACAGTTCTAGCCACTTGACCCACATACTGCAATTACACTCAGCTTGAGTAAATGGTCATAACGTGTATCAGGAATTCAAAGAAATTAGACTTCCTTCGTACCCAAGAATGCACTCATTGCATGTAGTTTTTTTTTGCAAAAAAAAACATGTTTTGCGAGTACGTTTCTTACAATAATATAAACTAATCACAGTTTTCTACATGGTATAAAATTTTTAACGCAAACGTTTTTATGTTAGACTAGTGACCAGTCAAAAATGATGTACTTTTACATGTCGGTTCCGAGAAATAAATGTTTATTGTAAAGAAGTTACGGACGTTGTTTTAATTAGCGGATACCGCAAAATCGATGTAATTTTATCCTTCTTTAATAATTTTGTTGCAGTGGTGAACCTACAATACCCCCCCCCCGTGGAGAAGAAAGTTGGAGTGTTAAAAGAAAATTATTTGTATTTTTATGTTAATTATTTTTATTACTAGACTACTTACTAGTGTTACTATTATATACTATATACATAATATAATATGTAACGTAATAAATAGATTAATTTCTCGAGTTGTCAGCTCAAGTATGGAATATTGCCTTATATACACATTATCATTAAAATTGCAGAAATTGAACTTGAGTTTTTTTATATTAAGGTAATCAAGATTACAAGCAAGCTATGTTTATTTATGGCAGAGTGTAGATGAAGAAAATACTCATTTTTTTAAACAATCTGTATTTTGTGTACTTGCATTTAATTAAGTTCTGATTGTATACTTTACCTGTCTCAACATAGAGTTTTCTAGTGAGATGGGCATAGTAAAATTAAATCTAAAATAAATATAAACAATGTATAGCCTTGAATAAAAGACTAAAATTATTCCAAAGGTAGGTATGACTAATCACATTCTTAAAAATTCGTTAATCCGAAGCTTTTCGCGAATTCGCCATTCATTTTTAAAATATTTTCACTGTGCATAGGAATTTACTGTGTTGACAAAAATAATACTCGGGTCGGGATGAGTCGTCGTCGGCTCGAATTTAAACACGCCACCCACGCCGCGACTCGCCGCCGAGATGGTATAATCGCGCGAGAAGTGTCGCGATCTCGAACGCAATTTGGTGATTCCGGCCTACATTATTATTTG
This sequence comes from Agrypnia vestita, assembly GCA_016648135.1. Classification (NCBI taxonomy): domain Eukaryota; kingdom Metazoa; phylum Arthropoda; class Insecta; order Trichoptera; family Phryganeidae; genus Agrypnia; species Agrypnia vestita. Next base: position 58,790 of record JADDOH010004227.1, read on the forward strand.
CGGTCTTATTGGAATACCGAAAGCATCTGTTCAATGACAAAGGAGTTGTCGGCGAACCCCTCGACCTTGCGCTCGGCGCTATTCGTGTCACCGAAGCGGCAATTGAAGTGCGCAACTCGGTGATGAGTTTCGCCGAGCCGACCGGTCGCGGTCCTGTGTCGTGGTTTGTTATTTATTTATTTATTTACTAGCTGTGACCCGTCAAAAATGACGGTACTTTTACGTGCCGGTTCCCAAGTATTAAGTATTTATTTATTTATATAAAAAGAAAAGAAAAAAAATTAGTAGAAAGAAAAAAAAAATTAAAAAATTTACGTTTTTTTTAAGAAAAATGGGAAAAAAATACTAAAATTTTCGAAAAAAAATATTGATATTTTTTACTACAATGAAGTTACGGACGTTACACGAAGTTACGGGGACAGACGGACGGACAAACAACGAAATTATTATATGGAATTCCGTTGGCATAGACTTATTCGCACACATAAAGTATATTATTAAGCAAAAACTTAAAATAATGATTTCACAGACTTTAACCCAACGTACAACGCACATACACACACACACACATACACACACAAACATCATCTTTAAGTAAGTAATTTTATAGATATTATTGTAAGCGACTAATAGATGCATGGAGCAGATATTATTCAAACGCTTTAATCTTTTACTTTAACTTTAGAGCTTCCGAGCCGACGCGGCCCGAAATCATGGATACCTGAAAACAGCTGAGCAAAAGCGGATGTGCTAATATTTTTGGAGCTCAAACAGTATTTTATTGGTCTTATTTTCTTATTCATTTCCTTTTCACTTTTCGCTTTCTCTATGGATCCTGGTTTACTTTACTTTTTATCTGTGATTCGGGGGCATTCTGGAGAGCGGGTTCGCAATTGCGACTTGCGCCATTCTTAAATCCGATGCTGATTGTACACGGTATACATATAGTCGTTCGAACATGTAGCACATGTTTACCATAAGCTAAATTCGTGCTATTCGCTTTTGAACGTAGAAAATCGTCGCGTTTCACCTGATTAAACATCGTCGAACTTGAATATGCAGTAATTATAATATATTTATTATAATTATAATTAAATTAATTCTATTCAATTGACAATTCGCAACATATTTTATATTTCATAGTGTTTCTAATTATTCAGCCATAAAAAGTGTATTCAACAAAATAACTTTTTAAAAAACCAAAGTAGCTTGTTGGTCTTGTGGTTAGGACTCTCGCCTCGTGATCCAAAGGTCGCAGGTTCGAATCTCACTCCAGACAAGCAAGTGAGTCCTATTTCCATAGCACAAGCGTTTAGCTTAATTTGAAAATAGTAAGAATATTGATGTGACACGAATTCCGTGTTCGCATCTCTATTTAAAAAAAAAATCCCTTAATACTTAGTTTATATTAGGTCCTCACATATGAAATTGGCGTTTAGTATGGGAGGAACATAAAGCCGATTTTTTTTATTATAATATATTTATTTAATCAAAGTATGTACCATTGCTATCTATGCACTTTTGCCATCTCATAGGTAGTTCATCGATCCCTTTACTAAAAAAACCATTCGGACGGGAATCAATAAAATCTTTGAAGGCGGTTTGGACTGCCCCATCGGAGTTGAATTTTTTCCTTTGCAAGAAGTTATCCAAATTTCGAAAAAAATGGTAATCTGTTGGGGCAAGGTCCGGAGAGTACGGTGGATGTCTTAGACATTCCAATTGAAGCTCCTCTAATTTGGTAGCCGTCTGTTGTGCAGTGTGTGGTCTAGCGTTATCATGAAGCAGCAGTGGCCTAGAGCGATTAACCAGCCTCGGTTGTTTAGCAGCTAGCTTTTCCATCATGGTTTGCAGTTGCTGACAATAGACATCTGCCGTAATCGTCTGGCCAGATTTAAGAAAGCTGTAGTGAACGACACCAGCACTAGTCCACCAAACGCTCACAAGTAACTTTTTTGGAGTCAATTTTCGCTTGGGGCATGGTTTGGCTGGTTCGGCAGGGTTCAGCCATTGCGATGAGCGCTTCCGATTATCGTACAGGATCCACTTTTCATCACAGGTAATGATTCGATTTAAAATCCCTTCATTATTGTGCCGGTTGAGTAATGCAACGCAGCAGTCAACGCGCGTTTGTTGATTTGCTTCACTCAATTCGTGAGGTACCCACCTTTCAAGCTTTTTCACCTTACCAATTTGCTTCAAGTGGATTAAAACAGTTTTATCACTAACACCGCAGCCTGCAGCTAACTCGGATGTGGTTTGCGATGGATCCGCTTCCACAATAGCCTTCAATTCTTCATTATCAACTTTGGTCTCCGGCCGTCCACGGGGCTTATTCTGCAGGTCGAAATTTCCAACGAAAACGTTGGAACCAAAAACGCACTGTGTTTTCTTTTGCGGCACCGTCGCCATACACATCATTAATCCTTCGAGCCGTTTCTGCAGCACTGGTGCCACGGTGGAACTCGTACTCGTAAATAACGCGATATTTCAAGTTTTTCATTTTGTAAACTGAGTGACGCAAAGAAAAAACAATTGAGGAAAAAACAAATGAATCATAATTTTCAAAACACAAATACGTGAGTAAATAGCTGTATAAATTTGGATTTGGAATTCCTAACCAAAGAGAATATATTTGAGATCAAATTTGCCAGTACGGCAAAACGCCAATTTCATATGTAAGGACCTAATATTAAATGTACATGTGAGGATTGGGTTATTTTGATGAAGAAGCGTTATTAGTATTGTGTTGGTTTATTCGGATGTATTGTAGAAAAGCCTGGCTAGAGAGTGAACCGGCGTTGAGTACAGGTAAATTCTGTGTGGTAGCTGCAGAGAGAGTGAGATGTCGCGCCCTCGCGTCGACCGCACGCCACTTGTTACCACCCCTTAGTACCTTTATGTAATTTTGTCAATGTCAATGTACACATATCAGGGTATTAACGATGTGTTATAATATCCCAATGTCTCTCGGAGTATCAGACATTGTGAAATCAGAAAGGAGCCTAATGTCTTACGTTGTAGCGAAGTGTCAATTTACTTTTAAATGTTTGAATTAGTTTGATACTCGACCTGTTTGTCCTAAAGATACATTTTAAAAATAAAACCAAATCAAGACAGAAATTTGATAATTGGAAAACTACAGTGCTGCTGTGAAGGTAGGTAACTATTTAAATCTTATGTGCGTCTTTCGCGCCCGTCCTAAAAAAAAACCTAACTTTACTTATTCCTATTATTGTTTGGGGTTGTATTTTTTTTAATACATACAAGTATGCGACTTGCAATGTTTAACTTGTCACGCGTTTTGTACAGCCATTTTAGATGGCTATCTCACATTGCATTCCGTTACGTCACGACCCGCAGGAAACACTCGCATTAGCTGCAACCTGCGCCGCCTTTTTTGTAGAAAAGGTTTTCCCTTTCCTCAGCATAATTATCACCTTATTCAGATTCAAATCTGTAAAATATTACGCAATAAACCTGCCGGATTGTGTAGCGCACCGAGAGCATTCTTAATAATCTACTAGGGATGGGCGTTGAATGGACGGACTAGTTGAAATCAACCGTTGACGTTGCATCGACGCGTCGACCGTTTACGTTTATCGCATGGACTAGTTGAATTCGTAGACGGTGGACAGCGGACGCCGTGGTCGGTGGACGTCTCCGTTTATTTCTCTCGCTGTCGACTTGTAGATGCCATAGACGTCATAGACGGCTCGACGGGTAATTTCATTTCAACTCTAAAGTACACTACCATAGAGTGCAGATCTGTGTACACGAACTATGACTAGAGATTTGAAATTTGAATACATGCGTAGCGCGAGATAGGCTTAATAAGCTATTATCTATTATTTTTTTACTTGATTTTTTGTGATGTCACGTGCGACGATTCGGTGAATTCCCAATTTTACGCCGTATAAAATAAAACAATTCTGTTTAATTATTTTATTTTTTATTGAACTATTATTAATTAATAGGCCGGCTAGATATTTTTCTAAAATCAATATTTTATTCGATCGATCTCGACTTCTTATATATTTACCTGAAAAGGGATGCTAAAATTTAATTATTGTGTTTTTTCCTTACTTTTCAACTTTAGCATATAAATGATAAACAAACTTGTAGGGAATAAAATTTTCTATACCTAACTATGGTCCTTATTCAGGAGTCCAACATTAATTATTGTATATGTAATATAATCTTGAATTTAGGTTTAATTAATTTTTATTATAAATTCCCTATTTTCAACTTTATAGATAAAAAAATAAATCTATTATAATTTTGTTTACAACACTTTTTTTGGTTTTTTACATGTTTCGGGAACAATGTTCCTTTTCTCAAATTGAGCCTTTAACTAAAGTTGACAAATAATACAGATATATTTATTTATTAATAATGTCACCACAAAGTGAAAGTCTGACTTTGAAAGATGTATTCTTCAATAAATTTCTAGATAACATCTCAAATGTAAAGTATTTTAAAATTATGTATTTATTTATAAATTTATCGATAATAAGTAAATGTAAAGGTTTTTATAATTTTATTTAACTTGTATTGAAACGAATGAATTTTTCGTAATCGATTTGAGTTAGTGTAGTGATAGTCCAACGTTTTACAAAAAATAATACTCATAATCAAGGCAGGAATATAGTCCTGCTAGGTTATTATTGTTTTACAAATAACCCTGTACACATGTAATAATGTGTATCTAATATATTTTTTTATACACACATTGCTTTGTACTTTATATTTTTAATTTTTATACTCATATTTTAATGCTTATACCCGATACTTTCACTGCTTATATATGTAGTTTATATTTATATTTTACTGCTTACACCTGATATTGTTGTGTATACCTACTTCTTTCTTTATTATATATAGAAAGAAGTATATAAAACAATATGTAAAAGCCTATAAACAAATAAATAATAAAATATTTCTTTTTACATATAAGCACAAGTAGCGGTTTTACTTTCCCCGAAACTATATTCCTTCGAACTTCTAAATAAATTTTAAAAATTAACGTAATAAAAATAACCAACGGTTGTGCCGTCGAGCAGCGTCGCGTCAAACCGTAGACAGTTGACTATCGTCCCGATGTTTAGATAAACGTCCGCGACGTCCGCGTAACGAAGTTGACGCGTCAACTAGTTGACGAATTCAACTAGTTGATCGTCTCGTCGATGGATGGACGTGGACGGTCTCGTTTCGTCGACGGTAAATACGTCGACGACCCATCCCTATAATCTACGATTATTATTATACAGGTATTCTACACGATACGTGCATAACTTTGAATATATAAGGCGGGATGAAAAGTAGTCCCTTTCTAAATCAATACTCTCGTTCCAGCAAACTTCAAAGGCCTTGTGTGATCAACCTAACCTTGTAGACCAATTCTTCACTTCAAATCTGACGCGTATTTTTTACAGAACGAAACTAAAATTCAACGGGTCAAGTCGGGAGATTAAGGGCCGAAATAATCTTATAAACGAAAGACCAAATATCCGTTAGTAAATCGACAATTAACTAACAGATTGCCGTTCGTTAGTAAATATTACGCTAGCCCTATAAAACTTTTTTGATCGTCCGTGAGTATCGCAATATCGTACTGCTCTTGTCCATGATTTTAGAGCTGTCAGAGGCGAACTAAACATAAATTCTATAAACATGACCTAAAATTTCTCGCTCGCACCGGATTTTTGGGATACTTCTACAACACTACCTGGCAGTAGCCTTTGAAACCCCAACAAAGTCTCCAGCAGCTAATAATATTGCCAAGAGCATAGAATCTCAAGGAAACAAGCAATTGTGTGGTTGGTGATAATGTCAGATTCCTACGCATGCGCCTTTTTAAATTTTGCCCAATATCTTCTAGAAGCTCTTAAGCACACCTTTTTGACAAGAGAAAACGGTAGATAAAATCTTCGTCATCTAAAATATTAAAATAATCCACTCGTATATTGAACACTCTTTGTCGTCGAATTTGTTCTTCATTCGACGAACTTGAATACAATAATAAGCTCGATATCGCCATCTGAAAACCTTTTTTTTTTTTAAAATGTAGCAGCAGTCAGCACAGTATTTATGTAAATGTTAGACAAACAGTATGAAACGCTAATTGACAACGGATCTAACCTTAAAAATAATACGTCAATCTGTCATACTTCTGTCAATTTCAACTAACGGACGGTAAACTGGTAGTTCGACTGTCGGTATCTGCCGTCCGTAAAATTTTACTAAAATTTGACCAACGAATTGTTATAAGACGAGAAATATAATCCAAATTTGTATCAAATTTCGGTTTATTTATTAATTAACTAACGGACGTTTATACGACCGGCCCTAAGCCGCATGAGGCAACAATTCTAAGCCAAATTTATGAATTTTACCCATCGTAGTAACAGATTCCAAGTGTCGAGGCGCATAATCCTGGTACCTACTGAACTTTTTTCTTCGCTAATCCAGGCCGTTTCTCGCGAACTTCTTCCGGTGCCTGTTACGACCAAGTAAATTTACGAGTATTTTAGAGTATTTTACCTTGTTCAACATAACAGATCTTCCAGAAATAATACCAAAAACCATCCCCATAGATTTCCGACCCTTTAAAGTCTCGTGGTCTGGTTACTCACCATTGATTTGTCTCAGGAGTCTAATAGTGAATCGTGAATCCAAGTCTCATCTCTGGATAACACTTGAATAGCGTCATACTCTGTTTGGTGATTAAGTTTTTGCTCTTGCGTGGGCAGTGCGATACCTATCGTGCGGATAGTATACCCGTACCCAAAATGTTTTATTTTTATTTATTTGTTTATTTCTATTTCAGTTGAATATAAATTTTTTGGTTGGACTGTGCCTGTCTCACTAGAAATATCTGTGTTGAGACCGGCATAATTTACAATAGTATGTAGATATATAGTAAAATATTTTTATTTGTATTCGATGAAGTACTTACTGTAAATTAAAAATAACTTAATAAAAAATATCATATATGAGGATATAGCGTGTGTTAGTTAGTGTGCTTGGGTAAGTGTGCCTATTTTATCTCTCCCCTTGTTTCGGATTCACTGTTTTATTTTAGGGTTGTAAATTGTGACTATCCCAGGTTGCTTTAATTCATCAAGCATGCAATTAAGTAATTTAGTCCAAAATAGTTAAAAATATGTGATGTGCTTATTCTTTCGATATGCTCACGGGCTCAGTCGAAAAATTCAGTCGACATTAGTTTGGTGCTATTTATCAGAAGTAACCGTTTTTGGTTATGCCCCTTGGTGTTCGTGCGGCCATTTAGAGTCCGCGATCTTTATTTTAATAGTTGAAAACAACGAAGCACACTCGCCTTACGTCGAATCCGCGTTAGCTTCTTTTTCGATTTGGGATAAATCCTTAATTTTATCCCTGCGTCGATTTTGGATTTCTCAATTTTTTCAAAATGTTTTACTTCTTCACTTTAACAGGTTGCAAATGCAAACTACTTACATAACGTCATGAAACTTCAAACAAATGACGGATGACACTGCAAAACCAGATTCCAGATTTATCAGCTACGCAGGAAATTTATCATTCCTTTGTAGGTATAACATTTTAAACAATAACTATCTAAAAATTTACTTTTAAAAGTTTTGCGTTACATCTATGATCGCCTATATTGAATGTTATATCATTCTTCTTCCGTTTAGAAAGGCTGTATAACGATAATGAATTTTGTAAACATTAACCCCCAGCGTCAGACACTGGTTGCCCTTAATATTTCAGGCTCGGTAAGCCCTGTATCTAAATTTTAAATTACTTTGAATTGCTCACCTTCAGTGTGCTCACAATGTCTTATCTATCTCACCTAGGTATTTCACGCTTATCCACGCCGGTTGGTATTGAGGCGTACCGGCGTCATCCTCCAACACTTGATTTTACCTCATCGTGCAAAAATGATGATGCCATAGTTGTTGCACAGGAATCATTTGATGACACACCTGGCCAGAAGTTTACTTACCGACAAAACGTTTTTTAAAATATTTTAAACAAGCGCCATCCTGTGTTTATGGTATTATCGTTGCATGCGTTATTTTTTATTCGTATGCGCATTCTATCACGGCCGTGCACCAAACTGCGTCATGCACATGGTGCCAACAATGGTGCAGTGTTGTGGAATACATTATTCTATTTGCGTTCCACTACTGTTGAATTGAATAAAAATGTCATCAAATCACTTTTTTGTTAACAAAAACCCGATGTTGAGTGCGCTTAATTTTTATTGCGTTTCCATTCTTCAGCGTTGTTTTATGTTTGGACTGTTTTGGCGTGCTGGAAAGCAAATAGACACTCATTCCTGAGCCAATAATAAATTCTCACCCGTTGTGGAATTTCGATTTAAAATACAAATATTTTTATTACAGATCGTTTAAAAATGCTTTGATTCCGATTGAAATTTTTTAATCGAATTAGTTAAATCAATCAGAAAAAATATCGGCGTTACCGGGATCGAGTACTATCGGGAGAGATATAACCTTCTTTAATTAGTAAACGCATGTAGATATATGGCATTTATACGATATGTATGTGGAAAACTACACGGGGATAATGTTTTGTTTTTAATCGGTACATTTTATTATTAATTTAGAATTCATTAATTCCAAGAATTGTGCTCAATGTTAATTTGAATTTTTGAAATATTAATTAATGTTATTTTTATTTATTTTATTTAATCCCAAAATATAATATATTTTACATACATTATATGTATATTAGATCCTATAAAGGTATATACGTATACCTGTACATAGGTTCGGGAGATGAAAAGTTAGACATGTGTAATAATGAAACACACGACTAAAACTATAAACAATATAAATTAGTAACTAATAACTATAGGTCGACCACAATCAAAAGGCCGTTCCCTAGCTTTGTCCGGTAAGAAGAAAGCGGGGGAAAGTTACCTGGCTAGTCCGTATTACAACTCAATATGATATTCCAAATAAATACACATTTTTTAGTTTAAAAAAGGTTTACTTACTAGAAAAACTTCTTTTTTTTGTTCATTTTTGCATCGTAACAACACACGTATTTTTTGCGCACATTCTTTTGAATGCGGTCTAGCCATAGTGACTAATATTAATATCTAGCTTACAAAATAGTGACTCGAGTGATATGATTAAAATATACATTTATAAGGATATCAGATGTTCTTGTGTTTCGATTATCCATATTTTATTTATTTTGTTATTAGTTGACTTGTTTACTTCGGCGGGTAATAGATTGAAGTATTTAGTATCTGTATATAAGGGACTTTTATAGTACAATGTTTTAGTAATTTTGGGCCCTTGTATTAATTTATGTTTGGATCTACCATCATAATTATTAAATTAATTAATTAATATTCATTTATTTATTCGTATTAGTCAGCTATATCTGTTTCTAGTGCAATGAGAATTTACTAATATTTACTAAATAATAGATTTAAGAGGCTCGATTACAGAAGAGAGACGCATCACAAAACCGTTAAAAGATTAATTGTAACCTCACCGGGAATCGAACCTGGAACCCTCGGTATGAGAAGCCAGTGACATGCCCACTTGGCTACGAGGGCCGCCAATCAATTTTAATTCAGGTTTTGATTAACAGCAGATTAATAGAATTTGTACTATGTATTTGATTATACATATATAATTTAAGACAGGGGAGGCGGTCGCCTTTGCGCGGGCCCTAATGAGTAACGGTGTATTTATTTTAGTTAAATGATCCTTCTATATTTTTATGACTAATTTCGACTACGCGCGCTGATCGTTGTCGGGCAGTCTTGATCGGAAATCATTAGCGCGGTATTCCATATGGGATTGACATGTCCGCCATTAAAATAATGCCTCCCCACCCACGCGCAGCGCCACCCACTCCGCCCTGGCGCGGTACGCGCGGACTCGGACGGCATCCGCCCAAGATCGGCTCCAGCGCTGCGCTGATGATGTCCCGTTCGGGAAGTCGAAATCCTAAATAGCCTCCCACACGACGATACTATTCGTAGATATCTTTTAATTAATTAATTAGTTGGGTAATTATTTTAAAGAAGGTATTTTTCTTTTTTTTTTACATCTTGGCGATGATCACATATTAGTATCCTTTTTCAAAACCTCTTATATGTTATTCGATGTTATTATTATTTATTATTATATTATATTACGATTAGTTCGATGTTATTTACAAATTTCAACGGTTGTACACCTAAATAAACTATTCCAGTTGATTAGTCAACAGTGAGAATGTTAAAAAAATTGGAATATGTTGCCCTGCAGTATGTTAGCTTTCGAACCTATCTCCAAATTCCCAATTATAATAATTCCGTTGTCTGTCCGTCCGTCTTTTCTGTCCCCGTAACTTCGTGTAACGTTCGTAATTTCGTTCGGATTCACGGCTAACAAAACGGCCGGCTGGGGGCTTGAACCCCGGGCCACCAAACCCGAATTTTCACGCATGTTGCCACGGCCGCTTTTCCGCGGAGCGTCAAAAAGATGCTATAAATATATACTGGGGCTTAGCAAAGACGCGAACTAATGTTTCGTCATTTTTGACGGGTTGCAGCTAGTAAGAAAATGTAGGTTTAACAACTATTCGTGTCTATTCTAATTAATTTTTTTTATCTTAATCTTACGTAACATTGTAGGTAGGTACACTTCGCCAATTTTGACGCGATAAATGTTTCAAAATTAAACTCAGTTCACATTCCTTACTTTTTATCGCAAATGTTGTGTGTCAACTTTTTGATGTCAGTAAAATAGTAACTAACATATTCGATCGACCATGGCTCACAATGTAAGTGGACGACCTACGATCGTCGTATCTTCCACATCCCTGCCAGCAAATGCCATTCCACGTTTACACTTCTCATCCAACACTTGCTGGGCAAGAAATGCTATGTGGTAGTACACTACACTGCAACATCGACTTAAAGTTGCGCGCGTTCAGTGCTAGCGACAAAAGTCGGCATGAAACTTTGATCATCTCTGGGATTCGTCCTTGAAGATCGGTATTTATCAGCTACGTCATTGTACTCTGCCCACAAATACATCAGTCGATGAATCATAGTTCGCTCCGCGTTCAACTATTATGTGCACTGTCATTCACGCGTCTTTCCAGACCAGTCTTTGAGGCAAGACTCATCCGTGTAATATTAGAACTAAATTGAAGGAGTGGACACATGAATGAATCGAATGCAACAAAAAAGCCTTTAACGCGAATTTGATTAACCGAGGATGTGTTAACGAAGGAACAATTTTGGGTGCCAAAAACTTGTGCGAATTGACTAAAACTACATAATCACTTCTTCAAAAAAGGCAAAATGATTTTGTGGTGACATTATTAATATAATCATTAAAATATACTCAGTTCTCACCACTTATTTATTGAAAATATCGAAGTACACAATCGCACACAACTTAGACACAACAGCAGATAGTCACCTACTTTTCATCTCCCTCTTTGCACCCTCTCTCACCCCACGCTTCCCACAGCTCATCATCATATTTTGTAATCGAAAATTATCTCATATTGTCAGACTGCTAATCATTAACAATCATCAGTGGAAAGTTCATAGTGGCATATTTTACTATTTATCTTATGTAAATTAATTTTAAGATGTGTGGCGTATAGATGCGAAACCGTCACTATCCATATGGAGCCCGTATGGATAGTGGCGGTTTTGCATGCATACGCCACATTTGCTTTTAACCTTTTCTAAAAAAAAAATAGTGTTATTAAATAATCAATGAGCGACTCGGTGTGTCGCTTTAAGCGGGCTACTCACACACCTACTGCAGGGGCGATCTAGGGCGCACGGCGGTCGTGGCAATATCGGCTTGTCGCTACACACATGCCTGCCGTTCAGTGTTCGAGGATCAATCAGTGTGCCAATCTAGGAAATTGCCCCTGCTTGCCTGCACACATCACAATTTAAGGGTCATCCCCACTTTTACACCCTAGATTGCCCCTGCAGCATGTGTGTGAGTAGCCCGCTTTACGCGACTTTACGCGATTTCGGACGGTCCAGTCGCAAAACACACTCAAAACGCGTTTCAATTTTGGAAAGCGAAATCGCTCCTTACACTATACCTGCGGCCGGCTATGTAATGTCGGTCAGTACTCGATGTTCGGTGTGTACCGACAATAATGTACGGCGACCGGTACACGGGATTCGAGGCTGTGGCAACCTGCCGAGCAGGCCCACATCGTTAAAGTGTATTTTGCATACACTTTGCGCCGGCGGCACGGTATTACATAACGTGACTTATAGGCGACCGTGTATGTATATTATTTTTCTTATTTTTAAGTTATCTCAGCTGTAAGGACCGCTACTTGATATCAGTACTTTTTAAACAACGACTTTTTAACGCTTGTAATTCAGCTTTTAGTACCTCGCGTAAAACGATGTAGTTCGAAAAAATGCACTGCTTGTTACTTATTTTAGAGGATACAATCAATGCATGAAATTTTTTCTCAATCATGTGAAAAACTATTGTATTGCAAAACGTTGGAGCAATGATGTTCGAACAGAACTTGGCTTTTTCATTTCGTCGTGTAATTTACGATGGCCTTTCATTTGAGCACTCCACATTCGGGTCAGCGTTCAGCGTAAACTGATTATTAGTCACTCCACTCCAAGCGAGATGATCATTTCGCAAATCGAATACTCGCTAAGCGAGGTTTTCCTACACTGTGGCTGAAAATAATATACTGAAAACTCACTCTTTCCCAAAATCGTTCATTAGGTGATATTTTTAAATACTTGTGTGTATTGAAAAGCTTGTGGAAAAAACATTTTTACTGTAGACACTATTATCTCAGTAATAATTATTATAACATTTTTATTTTATTTGTATTTTTTGTGTTTAGTTTGTAGAACTCCATGTTTATTTTTAAGGAAATTTAAAATAAATTAAATTTTAATAAATATTTTTACGTTGTGTTATTTTAAATAGGTGTCAATATAATGCGTCAACACCTTTACATATAGAAACCAAAGGTTTTAGGATGAATTTACTTGAACAATTTGAAATCAACAAACGCACAAATGACCCAAATATAACGCTATTAAATAGTCAACAAAAATGATCTTCTTTCCACTTCTTAATATGTTTAAGAACCCCAAAATCAAGGCCTTAAATCAAAATATTATGTAATGTAATAATCTCATGAGCCTAAATAAAATAACTAAATAGGGGCACTTTCAAAGTAATTCAGTTAATTAATCACTTACAGAATACGGGGAATTTCGATAACTAAACGTAACACAGAATTTTATAAATCAGGGAATCTTTAACGATACGTGCCTGGGAAAAAAGAATCTTAATATAGGGCTTCACCGAAAACATCTGATTATTTTATCCATAGGGGAAGCGGTAACTTAAATCTTATAAATATTTAATAATGGCCTTACAAGCCGAAACTGCCGTCACATTTAAAATAACACAACCTGCAGAACTTAATAATATTTATTAAAATTTAATTTATTTTAAATTTCATTAAAAATAATTACAACATCATAGTTAAATTTTATACGCCTCTTGTTTTATTTCATATGCGATCAAAATATTTTATTTGTAAAGTGTTAAAAATATTTTTATTAGTCTAGTTAATTTTCTCTTTAAATTTACTTAACACTCCCTTGCTTTGGATAGGCAGTAAGGATAAGAAGCGACACTTTTGGTCTGACGCAACCATCGCCTCGTCGTACAACATCCAGTATCTGGTTTATCTGGCTACATAGTTTACTCGGATATTGTAAATTTCTAGTAACACTAGGACACGCGAGTTTTTTTAACTATCCTCTAATTCATTTGTTCCAAATCGACCCTTTATTAATCATATTCACCAGCAGAGTACCTATCCGGACACATTGAATACTTTTTAATTAGCGTGATTCTGTTTATTCTGCTGTCGCCATGGGCACTGCGTTTGCGTCGTAGAAAGTTTTTTAATGCGTTAATTAAAACCACTTGATTTATCGTTCAGCGTTGGTTGTGTTTTTTTTATTTATAACGTACACGTTTTTCAATATTTTTATAAATATATCAGTGACATAATTATAAAATTGGTATTTAAACGCGTCGCGCGTCGCGAAAAATGAAAGACGAATTACCTACATATAGTGTAGTAGCATTACAGTATTCCGATTTTCAAATTTCTGACGATAGTAATCGACTCTTGCTTTTCATTTGAAAAATGTACGGTCAAAACAAAAAAACTCACACACCCACATAATTTTATTCGTATATTTCAAAGCAAATTGACAATCCAATATAATATACCAGTTTCCTTTTAATTTATACTTAGACTTAGAATATGCCAGTAGAACTAATTACAGTTTAATGGACTAAATTTTTATTTATTTTTTGTTCCCCATGAATTATATATATTTATTTATTTTAAAGTGTCCTAATTCATTTTTAATTATTTTTTTTTAATTATCTTAATTTTAGTTTATTATTAATTTGTAAAAGAATTCTAATTATTACTGTTTGCTTTTGTACTAATCTTTGTTTATAATATATTGTTCATTTCTCTTAAATAAGTTTTATTTCTTTTATTCATTTTTTATTATTAAAACGTGTTTTATGTTAGCTATATAAAAATCCTTGTAATTTTCTTGTACTGTAAAAGCCCACTATGGTGTTGATTAATAAATAAATTTTGCGTGACACTGAAAAACACTGAGATTATATACAGGGTTTTTTAATTATATACAGGGTTATTTATTTCAATCATTAATAACCTCGCAGGACTTCCTGCGATATTCCTGCCTTGATTATGAGTCGAAATAGTTCAAGTAGTCATGACCTAATACTGAGTTAAGCAATACCAAAGATTGGAATTTTTTACAATATTTCTGATTTATTTTTTTACAAAACGTTGAACTATCATTACAGTACCTTATATCGATTACGAAAAATTCATTCGTTTCAATATAAGTAAAAAGAAATGATAAAAACCCTGCAGAATTTTCAATTGAAATCGGAAGGTTTTTATTATTTTATTTGACATATATTAAAGGGAATGAATTTTTCATATTATATATAAGCTAATGAAATGATTGTTCAACATTTTACAAAAAATAAGTCAGAAATATTGAAAAAAAAATGCAACTTGGATGTCGCTTGTTTTCATAACTATTGATATATTAGGTCATGGCTGCTTGAACATTTTCGACTCATAATTATAGCAGGAATACAGACTTGCAAGGTTATTAATGTTTTCCAAATAACCCTGTATACATAAGAATACGGTGAATATGTTATTGAAAGTCTGATATGAAGCTAGCAGTACCTACATATATTCATACATATTCAGTTGTGCTTTCGGAAAATGCGTTATTCTCCGCAGCTGTTCGCTTTATACCAGCACGACCCGTGTATCGTATAATTTACAGCTCATCGTTACTCTGGAGTAAAACCTCCATTATTTCCTTATTGACGATAACAATATAATTCAACCAAGACCATCAGATTCATGAGACAGCTATCGAAAAATAATGCTCAACATTATGTACTTTCTGTGCGACCACACCCAAATATCTTCGCTTTAATATTTGTACGGTGCCAATTTCGGAATCCTTGACGCAAATGTGGGTCGCGTAAATCCCCAGCTTTAGTGGAGAGTTCGACAATGGTAATACGAATATATTACTGATACTGTTTTCAGTCCAGTTAGTTTTGGAACCGATCACTTTGCGAAAATTATTTGCCTATGAATAAATACCTAAACGAATATACCTCCCTTAATAATAATTGTGGGATAATTTATATAGCGCCGTTTTCGCGAGTACTCACCTCAAGGGCGCTTTACACAGAAAATTATCTTACGAAACAACTTACTGCTAAAAAAACTTTTACACTATTACCTATTCAGTAGGTGGCATGCAAGAAATGGAATTAACGTTTTAATTTAATTTGGTCCAGCCACCACGAAAACACGATCACCGAAATTAGTTTTGTGGACGCGATTTACTTCAGCTAACCTATTTGTATTATATGTTGATGCTGAGCTAAGTGTTAGTTGTCTGTTATTTACGGAGAATGGAATGCAGGAGTCAGTTATTCCCTTAAGAAGAAGTTCCAGATGTCCCTTATTCCTAATAAGTTCAAATTAGCGATGCAGTTGGTATTGTTACTGGTAAAGTGCATATTGTTATTGCACGTGTACATTCGTCTATGAGATTTGCTCGTCAAGGTCGGTATGTGCTAGTAGTCATTTCTTCTTCTGCGGCTTCCGAATCGTGGCTTGATGAATTTTTTTTCCATCTTCTGCGAATTGCGCAGTTCGGATAGACATCCCAGTAGAAAGACCAATAGCTTTTCTGATCTGGTCAGTCCATCGAGTTGAAGATCCTTTCCCATTTCCTTTCTGGCCTTACACTTTTCCAGTCTCCACCATCTTCTCTGTAGACGACGTGTCCATAAATTGAAGGATCTGTCCCGGATACATCGTGAGCAATCTTTCTCAAATCCTTAGATGTACCAAAAGTAGGATTAAAGATTTTTTGTTAATTTAAAATCATTTACTCGCGTAAATGAATTTTTAGTTATATGCATACGTGGATAGACATAATAATGTTTTAATATAAATTCTTAAAGCATCGGTATATTTATCTGCAGCTGTCATTCTATTCATTGAAAAGCCACATGTATGTCACATATAAATAATAATGGCATACGTTTGTGTACGGTTGATATTGATTATATGAATCATACATGACCTAAGCGCCGTTGGTTCGCCTATTTTTTATAAAACACATAACAATAATAATATTATTACCTTCTTTGGAAATGTGGACTCAACTATACGTGAAAATTCCGAGAAGCTCAGTGGGTCCGTTGAACCTCCTTGAAAAAATAAATGTTAAAAAGGAATGAGATGTAGATTCCGCGAAACCATTCCTCAGTGTCAAAGGTGGATTTTATGATATTTATAGTCAGATTATTATCGTGAGATTGTACTTAACATTTCAAGTAGGGATAGATGAAAATATATCCTACGACTTTTAAATAGATCTTTATAAAAATATAGAGAAAATGTTTGCAGCAAAACCTCGTTTTTGCGAACCTTAATTTAACAGAACATGTGGGTCACATGTTGAAAAAAAAAATTAAAAAGTATACTTTGTATTTAATTGTATTTCGCCGACATATTTTGATTTACTTTTATTTTATTCAAGTATTTGTTTAACAATCTTAAAACTACAGTGAGTACACAAGTACATACTTCTTACAAATCAATTAGTTTACATGTAAAAACAGGTAAATTAACCAATTTGTCAATTTTTCGTCAACGTACGCATTAGGGAAACCCGCTTGTAAAACATTAGCTGAATCCAGCATTGCTAGATTTGAGTAGGTGAATACGAGTATTATGTAGATAAATAATAAAAAAAAACTTCAAAAATAGCTAAATGATTTTGTGGTGACATTAATGTAATTATTGAAAATATACTTTATTTTCAACATATTTTAGAGCCCATCGCCCCTTCGTCAGGATACAATGCATACTATACTAATAAATTAAAATTCAAAAATCGAAATATAGACGATTAAAATATAAATTAAATTATGTGTATATGGGAAATGAATGAATGATGAAAATGAAATGAAGGATAAAGATGATTTTTTTTTTTAAATCGGGTGTTTATATATTGATTTGTAATGTGATTATTTTTATATAGGAAAAACTTGTAGAAATTTTGATGTTAGAGTTAAGGAACAGTTGAGGTGTTTATGTAGCAATAATTATTCCGAATTTTCTAATTATTTGCTAACATGTTGATATTTTGCAATATATAAGTGGTGAAAACCCAAGTATATTTTTATTAATTATAATAAATAAAATATTTAGACCCCTAAATTCTTTCTACTGGCCAGATCGAGAATTTCAATACCTTTAAACCTCCGGACAGCGCGGATCATTTTGCAAAAAACCTCGCGTAAGTCGGTCCAGTACTTTTTTATTCTGTAGCGGATACACATATATACATAGATAGATATGTATCAGATGTTCAGCGTTAACGGACACCTTCTCGCATGTTTATATCGAGGTTTTACTGTAATACTATTTTACAATATACACATATATACCTATTTAGTATCGCTTCGGCATTACCACGCATGTTTGTGAAAATTTTTAATTTCGGTTCCTTTTATTATTCTCGTCTAGTAACGGTTGGATTCCACTGTATAGTCACAATATATATATGCAAATGGTATAATTATTCTTGTTTACATCTCTCTTGCGTTAATCAATGTTATTTAACTGTATATTTAATTAGTATTTTAAAATATATATCAAATGCACAGAATAATACTGATACCCACCTTTTAGAGAAGTAGTACTACGCCACAATAAATAAACCGTCGACAATTGAAGATCTTTATATTACTTGTATTTAGTTAAAATAAAAATTCTAACTTCCTAGAGACTTCGAAGGGACTAGAGCCCCAGAAGCTATGACAGCGTCCCTATCGACAGGTGCAATTGATAAAGCCGTCTAACTATCCGTTGATGGTCGGCATCATTCAATATGTTTTTGCATGGATACTCTTGTCTCGAGATTGTCAAATAAATGATTCGCTTTGATTAATAGTGGTAATATCAATGCGGTCGTCACCGCTATTGTCCATTGTCAGTGTGCTTTTGATCATTCAGATCATTGTAATGTCGGGCCGACATTGAATGAATAACACCGTTGCCCGTTGAACCGGAATGCTCAAACGACAATGCCACTTGAAGCACTGTCAAATAATTTTCTCTGTCGCGTTTGCGGGGAGAGCCCACCCCGCGGATTCGCGGCACAGATGTTGACGCGGAGTTCGAAGTCTGTATTTTATATTGTTATTTAATGACCATCGCAGATTAAAGTGCACTGTTTGGCATGCCAGAGCTCGAGAGGTAAACGAACATTAGCCTCGTGATTGGCATTGTTGACTTATTCCATTTGTAAGCGAGGCAGGGAGTTAAATGTGGGCACGTCGGCGATGTGCAGGCACAATAAAAATTGATTCGATTCTGCGAGAGTACCTTCAAAACCTTCGCACAGAGCCATCAAGGGCGTTTCGCATCACCAATTTTCCGAGTGTTATCTGTTGCCGAAAAGTACTTGAACGCGGCAATCTATACTAATATTATAAAGAGGAAATATTTGATTGTGTGTTTGAATTGAATGGGCTCCGAAACTACTGGACCGATTTGAAAAATTCTTTCACATTCAAAATCCTACATTATCCCTGATGAACATAGGCTACAGAATATTTTCAAAAATGTTAGGGATCCGTATGAAAATTTCGATAATGTGACCCAACGTGTGAATAAATTACGAAAAAAAAACCTTATACTGCGTACGCTGCGGAAATTATTGCCAATAGTGCAAAGTAATGTACTACAGTTTTATAGAGGACATTAATATCTACAAAAAAGTCGGTGATACCATATATCTAAGTATTACAGTTATGTTACAATAACTTATGTTAACATTAGATGGAAACATTGTTTTTTAGAGAACAGCGGACCCTTTGTTTTTCCTCACAAATTTATTTTTTACTTAATCCTTAACCCGTGCAACGCCGGGTACGACCAGCTAGTTATTTTATAAATTGCCAGAGGAACGTGTTCGGTAAAAAGTGAATAAAAAGATTTATTTCAGAAGAAGTTAGCAAAATATCACAATTAAATTAATGATTGAGTATGTACCGCTTCAACCTTCATTTTTTATCTTTACATTGTTTCCATAACGATTGTTTTCTGTAACGATTTTCTATCATTCGTTTCCCTCATTTTGAAATTACGTAATGCTGATAACAAGGATGGTCTTCAAACGTAATGAACGCAGTAGCGTTGTTTGCAAATCGTTGTAAAGTAAACGTTGGTGCCTTTGAAGTTACATAATAAGGAAGTATTTTCATTACGGTTATGAATAAAGTACAGAGTGAAGTTATATTATTAGACTATGATCATAGATGTACGGTACAATTGAGTGCCTATACCGCCATCTTACATTCTATAAAACTGTTTATCCTACTATCTTATATATAAAATCCCAATGTGTCTTACCGTATGTCAAATGTGGGGATATTGATAAATGTGAGTGTAAAGCTACAGTTTTCATAATTTCAAACGGACAAGTCAGTTTTCATAAATTTAAAAATTGATAGTTGCACTATTAATGAGTCCTATCGATAAGCGCTTACTCGTATTTTAAATAACAGTTACTTTTCTAATTCTTCTATTATGCTGGTATAAATAATTATTATTTCACAGCTTTCATTTTTCATTGTTAAAACGGGAACTATTTTTTCTTGACATTTTTTTCTTAATAAATAATCTTTCATAGGAATATGTCGCATCCATTAATTTTTGACGTTTACACCACTAATTGTTGAAAATACCAACATGTTTCGGGGCCAATGGTCCCTTCATCAGGATACAACTTATACTAAAAATTAAAAGTCGAAGTATATATGGACATTAAGAAAATAAAAAATAAATATATAGGAGATGAATAAATAATTAAGTATATATTGCGTAAGTAAAATAAAGTAACAAGGATACCGCTTACCGCAGCCACCCTTTCTTAATTTTAAATTCTACAAGGATTATCTACCTGTAGCTTCGTCACCGAATTATTTACGACATAGCTTTCCATTGATTGGGACGGCAACTGTCATTTCTTTTAACACGAAAAAATATTTCCGTCCCCATCGTTTTATGTCAAACAACTACCACTGTATTTTAATATTCTGCCTCGCTATTTCGAATTATTTTGCCGGCATCAAACTTGCAAATGAGCAACTACAATGTGGAACTACTTACTGAATGATTGCATCAAACCTTTTCACTTATACATTCAATGCAGAGCGATATCTCATCAGTGTATGGTTTTGTTGTGTGCTCAGAACGATATGAATATAAATAATAAGTTACTTCGTTAGACCCTCTGTGTGCTGTATCAAATCCTAGTGGACAAGAACACAATATTAAGTATTGCATTTTATATTTGCGATATATCATGAAATATTCTCATTTTTAACGCAGTGTCGACAAGAAGTGCACAAGGTATTTGAGAGCTATAAAAGAATAAGAAGTCAAAAACATCGCCGTAATCTCAACATTGCGGTTGAGAGTTAAAAGTAAATAAGTATACTTTTTAAAACAAGTATTTTTTTAAGTATATATTTTGTTTATATGAATTAAAATAAACCAGGGGGATTATAAAAAAAATACATTTACATTATGCAAAAGCAGTTTAAACAACAACAGTTTTTTAACATTGAATACTAACTGTAACCCGTAAAAAATGACGGTACTTTTACGTGTCGGTTCCTAAAAATTTTTGGGAAAAATAATTTCAGAAAAAAGATATTTCAAAAAAAAATTTTGTTTAAGGAGAAAAAAAATTGAAATAAAAAAAAAGACAGACGGACAGGCAACGAAATAATTGTAATTGGGGTGTTTTGCAGTTTGTTTGTTTTTGTCTGTGTTTCTGTGTAACGTCTTATGTTTTTAGCTATGGAGTATGTTTGTCGCTTCTTTTTTAAATTTGTCAATAGTGTGGTAAGTCGTTGTAAAATCTATCGAAAATTAATCGTGAGTATTTTTGTTTTAGCTAGCAGTTGTTTTGAGATACTCTTGTATTGTGTTAATTTTTACGATGTCTTTTGTGTGATATCAGTGTTCTTGTCTTTAATCTCGTCACTAGCAAGCAATCTGGTGATATGTCTTCAGTACTTCAATGCACGTGTGACACATATGTGGTTTTAACACACAATTGACAAATTAAATGCCGTTGCACTTATATGCATACCTTTTTGTTTGCTTGCCAACGGTGAGTGTTTATGAGCGATATTCCTCGCGGTTTTTATCACATATTTATCAAAGTTTATCTTTTTCCACTTTAGATGATGAGAATAGTCAGAAACTTTACACTTTTCCTTATTTTTACAAGTATCTAAATGTGACTCATTTGTGTACATATGGATATCCCATCTTTATAAAGATATTAAGTGCCATCTTGAAATGGTACAAGTACCAAAGGACATCATACAGTTCGTCTTTGTTTATTATTAATCGAGTACTTTCTCTTGGGAGGCGGAATCCTTGCAAATATCCTCTCCCGCCATGTATAATTAGATTATTTAATTACTGCAGCTATTGCTGTGTCTAGGCGTCATCGTCTATTTAAATCAATCCCTTACCCCTTTGTAAAAAGGGTTTTTTATATCTGTACATTAAGAAAAGTAGTCATTCAAAATGAAGTTTATTTTACATTGTGCCTCAATTTTCCTATTCCCTCGAAGATTAAACTGATGTCACCTGGATAGAGTTTAACGCCTTGTGGATACCCTACCCGAGGCTTTGAATTACCCAGATTTAGATCACACACAAGCATGGAGCACAGAATAGTCCATAAGTCATAAGCGACGAATAATAGAACTCCGATTCAAATCGAAGTAGCTTGAAACTATTCTGCATTGTTGTAAATGGCGCATATTTTAGCGTTTTATGGATTTTATATTTCTATTTATTTTTGTCTGATATAATAGGTCGATTGCATTAACGATGGTATAACATAAAATATCTAAATTTTAATGTTACAATGATATCAAATCTCGAGATATTGGATGGCCACGCCCATTTCATGCCCTCGGAACAACAAGATATCCTCTGAGATTTAGATAAAACTGAGATAAAAAGCGTTTTTGGTACGAGTTTGGTTCATCGCCCATGAGATGAAATGTTTGCAAAAATGGCGCTATATAAATTAGAATAACTGAAAAAAATTGCGATTTCGGGTAAGTAATATAATATAACTAATATATTTAATTCGTATACAAATCAATAGTCGGTCTAAAAATATTGTTCGTGTTAGTAAAATATATCTTTGTTTTCTTGTTATCTCCTAATAAATTTTGTCATCATTGTTTTACAGTTTTAAACAGTAAATTATTTTCCAAATTTTGTACAGAAAAAAATAATTTTGTCCAAAATTTCAGATGATTTGATACCTTGCTGTTCTAAGAGCACGATTTGCATAGTCGTTAAAGTGTCACGTACTGTCGAAAATTCTCTACCGTTCCCTGATTTTTTTGGTGTTCCAAATCTTTGTGTTTAAATTATTAAACGTATTTTTAAAAGTTTTGTATGTATGTATTCTTTTATTTTAAGAAAGTGGAGGCGCGAACACGGAATACTCGAACCACTAGATCACTGGGCGTGCATCATGACCACTACACCAACAATCTACTTATTTATATTTTATGATAATTTATCGTCAAAACTCGCCAAATCCTAGATTCAGAGGATTTATGGTTTTGATAAAGTCCTTGGTGTGCCGGGATCATTTTCTCATAGTATTTAAAATCAATCTACGTTTTTGTCTTGTACGATTATTTTCTTAGGTCATTAAAAAATAAATACATAAAACTTCCCTATACTTTCATTTTTAAATATAATATTTTTTTGGTTGGTTCTTTCTTACTCGTCAAAATTTTTAAAAAATATGTGAAAAGAAACTCGCGAGTTTTTATCTGGTAAAATCACATTTCCAACATCGTTTGAGGTAGTAAGTTCGATTGCGAGTGTAACGTTAGAAACCACACAGGCTCTCCGCTGCTTTGCCGAGGAAATAATTCGTTGGAGCCCGCCCGTGCGCGTTCTGAACGAGTTTCTCTGGCATCTTTTAGTAGGTAGAGGACCTTTGCAACTCCCCTTCCGAATTTTACGAATTTCCCAACCAAAACTTCGCCAAATCTTAGTGTCTGAAATAATCATGGTGTGAAAAATTGCTTATTAATTTGGTCGCAATTTTAGATTTTTCCTAAACGATCTAAATGAATATAATTATCATTTTTAAAGCATTTCTCGTGATATAAGTATATAATGACGCAATTTCGTCCTTTTGTCAGTAACAAATATCACATATAAGTGATGCTCCATATGATCGCTACTTTGGTGTTTTTTTTAATACTACTTGATTGGATTGAAAGACCGCGTTTAAACAAAGTTATTATTTTCTTACACTTAAATAAATAATTTGAATAAGATAAGCCACTACAGCGACATAATGTAATAGCTTCTTCTTCGTCATCTTCTTTTCCCTAATCAAGGGGCCCGTCGCTTGGACGTAACTCTTCCACAGCCCTGCGCTATGTGTATCACTTTCTCAAATTGTGTGGTTTGCTTATATGAATTTGAGCTCCGATTTTTCAGGAAATAAATGAAAAATATTTTCAAACTCCTCTCATTTGCAAAAAAAAATATTTTTCCGATATGCTACATCATTTAAAAATACATTACATAACAAACTTATTACATACATTACAAACTCTGGCGAGATTATTATCTCCACCAGCTGCTCGCATCACGGAGAAGGACCTTTCGGGACAAAATTTCAAAATACTTATGCCATTTTGAAATTTTTACAATAATTAAATGAAAAATACCTATGCCATAAACAATGACGATAAAACTAATATTTTATGCGCAATAGTTACGACAAAAAATATTGAATTTGAATGTAGTAGTGAATTGAGTAGCTAGTTGGTGTAGTGGTTATGACTCTCGCGTAGTGATCCAGTGGACGGTGGTTCAAGTCCCTTTCCAAGACACCAGCAAGTTAGTCCTATTTTCATAGCATAAGTGTTTAGCTTATTTTGAAAATAGTAAGAATATTGATGCGACACGTATTCCGTGTTCGCACCTCTATTTAAAAAAAATGTATTTTTTGATGCTTCAAGGTGGTGGAACCCCCTAAAATGACACTTTCCTCCTTAAAACACTAGTGGATTCGTCCCGAGATCCTTCTACTTCTTCTTCCCCTTATCCTAATGGATCGGGGTCCCTGCACCGCATAAAAGGTTACAATTTTTCCCGTCTTGGGCTTCGCTCTCAACGTCAGCGCAATTTAGTTGTGGCCTCGCTTCACAGCAGTCCGCCAACTGTTTCCGCCAGCTCCTCCTAGGACGGCTCCCTAGTCTTCTGCCTTCTGGTCTTGCCTGGAATATCAACTTTGGCAGTCCATCTGCCGACATCCGCGAGATATGTCCCAGCCACTCGATGAACGTCAATAAGGGTTCTACTTCGAGACATTCTATTATTTCAGTATTTCTGATTCTGTCCTTTCCGGTAACTCCTACTATTCCTCGCATTTCACCTCACTAGTTCTTTCGGTCAAGATCCAGTGCTCGTGATCCCGAAATCCTCTCGAATAATTCCATTCCTGATTTGATGTCTCAGCAACCTCGGCGGCCTGATTCCTCGGCCGCCAGTTTTGTCCCGCCGCTGAGTTCTGCTTTTATTATTGCTGACCTCCACGGTGAACGTAGACCGCTGCCGCATTTTAATAACCAATAACAATTCTTCCGCAGGATTCGCAGTGGACGCGGACTCCCATGGCCCGCACGTCATAACATCCAGGGCCGGACTTGCACGCGGGCCGTCAGGTCGACCCACCGGGCCGCTCGCAGCCTCCTGGTCGCACGCGGTCTGGCCCTCGATGGAACCAGCCCTGCCGTCAAAGTAAGCCAAGTTGTCACTTCCGATCACGGCGTTCTTCTTGACACGTGTGATTTTGTCTACTGCATTATTTATGTCAATTACATTACTACTTGCGGTCAGATACAAATATGGCGACTGCGCGGCGGGCAATCCCAGTGCTCTTGAAATTTAAATGTCGTTCTTTGTCATTTTATAATCTTCTTACGACGGGTCATTATTCATATTACACAATCAGTGCTGTCAACTTAATTAATATTGTTCGCACTCGCAAGACTATTAGGCCGTTAAGATCTTTTAAGACTAAGGTTGTTTG
The DNA here is from genome assembly GCA_016648135.1 of Agrypnia vestita. Taxonomy (NCBI): domain Eukaryota; kingdom Metazoa; phylum Arthropoda; class Insecta; order Trichoptera; family Phryganeidae; genus Agrypnia; species Agrypnia vestita. The sequence goes on from JADDOH010004227.1 coordinate 84,624, forward strand.
ATTGTATTTTTGCGTTTTCCATCAATTAAACGTAAAAATCTATGCTTTTGCCTAATTGTTGCCATTAGAAATGATAAAAAAAACTAACCCATAAAAACCAAGTTTTTATTATAGTCCCTTTCTCATTGAATCAGGTTTCGTGCCTACTGCACGGTCGGGGTCATTACTCATTTGTATTGATTCCAATTTGAAATAAACCATTAAAATTTGGAAAAATCCAAAATTATACTAAAATTATTTAAAAAATTTAAACGAAAATTTTTTAGAGCTTTTTTATCGTCACCACGAGTCTGCCTGCAAAGTTTCAGCTCGATTGGATCACGGGAAAAGGGTCAAAAATCGATCCAAAGTTTTTCCGGCAGACAACAAACCGCAGACGCTACGAGTTAAAAGAAAGGCAGTAAAAAAACAGGCACTAAGGTCCTTTTTTTTTATCAGAAGTTAGAGTAAGAGTTAAGCAAAAAGCATAAATTTTTACGAAAACGGGTGTTTTGATTGGTGGAGAACGCAAAAATCTATGCTTTTTTTTTTAACTATTACTCTTACTCCTGATCAAACAACAGGCCCTCAGTAAGACGTATTTCGAATGATAACATTTACGGAGTGACATAAACAAAAAAATTTGCGCGTAGTTAAATTAAGTTCGCGTCCTAGCTAAGCCCTATGTGTAGTATATGTAGTATATTTTTGACGGGCCACGGAGAAGCGATGGCGGCAACGATGTCTAGTCACCGCGCTGGCGTCCGCGCGTTTGAAGTACGAGTCTCTTCAGGCGTGTAATTTAATTTTTTAGCCGTGAAAGTTGCATTTTTTTTTTTTTTTTAAATTTAAACAGAAGTCATTTTTGCAAAGAACGCAATTTTTATGGTAGCCCTCCGTGATAAATATGTATGAATGAAACCTTTTCACTTATCGGACCACAGTAACTTCATTATTATATGATATTTATAATAAACCTACAGTGTGGTTAAAGTTGGTATATCTATATCTATACTTGAGTAAGCTACTTGTGCAAGAACCTATCATCATGCTACACAGCGACATTTCAGTCGGGGAGCCCGTTTGCTTTTTGCTGATTATATATGTATTATTTCTTTTATAAAGCATTTATAAGATAACCCGTCGTCCTATTGGGGTCAGATTGAAGATGCACTCAAAGCAATTATCAGTTTAATTAATTCAAGACTTCATATAAATGATGACACACTTTTGTACTGTTGCTTTTCTCAACATTTTGTTTCGTTAAATTATTTATTTTCCATGGAACTCACCACTCTTGTGAGTTTTTTTTTAACAGAACCAACCTCGCAAATATAAGCACAACGATTAGGTTGAATAAGTTTTTAAATGTTGACCTTTGGTGAATAGTATCCATACATTAAAAGCCAGCCCATTTAGATTTATTTCTATGATAGTTTGGCGAGTTATGTGTGTGATTTTTGGAGAGCCCTGATGGTGGATGTAAGCTTGAAACGTACGACTAGACTCGTGACGGCTCTTGACCGCCACAATAGTTGAGTGTCTACGCCAAGAAATGACCTGATAAAAAAAACAGAATGAAGACCGTGATAGTCAGGGTAGAGACTGCGGTCAAAACTGGTAGTCGGCAATTTTAATCTGAAATTGATTTAACCGTATAAATTTTGAAGTACGTACTTTAAAGTACTGACTCCCAAATATCCGGGGTCGCATTAACCGGGTTGCGGATTACCCAAGGCGATGAAAGATTATACATTTTTTTAATATTTCGAAATTTTTTATAAAATGTGAAAAATAAAATGATGTAAAAAAAAACTCGCAGAATTTTGAAATTTTGAACGTACCGAATCACTAAATCTCGGCAACCCCTGTCAATAGCGTATTTATTTTGACACAAGTGGGCGACTGCGCCGCGAGTCTAATTGTTAATGTAAACAGACAGCTATGTGGGGTATTTTGGACCTATTTAATTATTTATTCTCTAATTTTGTATGCTAAATATTTTATTTTCGTTCCGTATAAATGTGATTGATTATATGTAATATTTTTCACCCTGTTAATAATTTAGGGTCGTTTGTAAATTTTGCATCAGTATTATGGCGTAGCAAACAACACCGGGTTACACGTATTTTTTTATCCGTGACATTTTTTTCCTATCGCTCCGGATAATCGAGAATCTACCGTATTATAATAAATTAAGAAAAGAGATTCCTCCACGTATCGTTATTACCGCCTAACTATCCTGTAACACCTTGTAAAAAACAATATTTTATAACGACACACCGCAAGATTTCACAACAACAAAACCAGTCTCACAAACCGAGTCTGCTCTCGCGTGACGCAATTCGCGCTCCATCTCATTGATATATGATTACATTACAGGGAAGTTGATTACGTTTCACTAATTTTGTCCGATTTCGGTCGATAATAATTCTTCAAACGCGATCTCGCCCGATTTCATCTCGCCGGCCGTCGGCGCCAGCGGACATTTTCCCACGGTGCCGGGAGCCCAGAGCAGAGCGGTCGGTATGCGGTCGGCCAAATTTTCTCACGTCGGCCCTATTTGCATAAGGCGTTATATCCAGTGTTTGACTGTCCAACCTGCGGGGGAACTCCTCGGCCAACGCGCGAGATTTGTACAACCGTTTAGTATGCGGCCGTCGGTCGGGATTGTCCTTCTCGCGTGAAATACTTTCAACTGAAATGTTTGGTATGTAGATGGTTACGTTTTTTTTTATTATTATTATACTCGCATTCTGCGGGGAATTTATTACTGACTATTTATTAATATATTAAATAGAAGGCGTATTAAAAATATTTTTGTTTTTCTGAGGCACACGCTTATTGGGGATACTGTACAGATTATTAGAATATTAGCAGTTTTATCTAGCCTGTAGAGTTTAATTATTAAATGTGATTATCCAACGACAGCAAAACAAAATAGTGAAAATGGTCTATGATCTGAAATACCGGACACCAACTGAAACTGTATACCTTATAACACAACAATTAAACATCGAAAGTATTACAAAAATCGAAACACTTATCATTCACAGACCAGCAATTGTCGAAATACAAGACGAAGGCATAAAATTACACAAAATACACGAAAAACACCAACACAACACTAGAACGGCTCAAAACTATCACATAACACACGCCAAAACAAAAACAGGACAACCCCGACTAATTTGCAACGGATTAAAACTATACAACGACCTGCCACAACAGACCAAACAACTGACCACTGACAAATTCAAAACAGATGTGACAAAAATGCTAAAACTCGGCCGACTATAAAAAAATGACTTTGTATCTAAATTATATTATTATTATATTCCTATATTGAATCATGTAAAAATGTTATACATAAACCTTTTAGGGTTCTGTTGTATTTTAAATAAATAAAAAAAAAATTGTGATAATTTAATACATTAACAATTTTGAAAAATTGACACATATAACGCTGTGTTTTTCATTATTTTTACTTGATTCTCCCTGCCGAACTCACATTGCAGATCAAAACAATAATAATAATTAATTAGACAAGCCAATGTGATTCACGAACTTTGTCAATCCTCTGCAATATTTTTGCTTCATTCAATGACGTGTACAGCATCAGCTAGCAACGCTTCGCAGCAACTCGCCAGCACAGCGCGTGTAGGACGGGCGTAGTTACATAAAAAAAAATTATTTGCGCATTAGATCGGTTAGTTTGCTTATCAATCGTCGTAGACCTCTTTCCATTTAAGAAAGACAATCAAACTTATATGTGTAAGCCGTGCGTATGAGGCAGATTGTTTCGCTGTGTTGGTGTTTATACCCGTAAACACCAACACAACGAAACTATTTGCGTCATACGCACGGCTTACACATACTAATTCAATTGTCTTTCTTAAATGGGAAGAGGTACACTAACTGTCTACTGATGGCCGTATAACTCTTGTAGAGCTCTAGTCTCCTGGAGTATGTCTTTCCACTTCTTTCGATCCATCGTTTTACGCTTCCATCCCTCATTCCCTCCTAGCTTCTCCAGATCCAGATCAGCCAGTGTATTGTCCATGGGGCTTTGTCTGGGTCTGCCCAACGGTCCTTTCCCAGTTGGTATAGCCTCATGAACTATTTGAATGACTCTGTCGCTGCTTGCCGGACATACTTTTCTTATCCAAGCCAGTCGGCTAGATCTGATGGCCCTGGTTACGAAGGGCTGTTTTGATAGGGACGGAATTTCCGCTTTGCTCCTGCGCCTCCACTTGTCTATTGTAACACCGGGCCTAGGTCCCAGTACTGTCCTTAATATTTTTTTCAAACCAAAAGAGCCTACTGTAGCGACTTAATCGTTATACTGTACAGACTTATGGTCGTGCTAAACTATTCGTAATGTGCATGTAACAATGATTGCTTAATAACGCCTGACTAATTGCATATCTGCCGATCGTTATGACGGGTGTCGGTCGTTAAAAAGTTTTACGTTATTTTATTACGCTCTTGTAGATAAATCCTAAAGAAAATTTAGTGGCACGCTGAGAGGACACTCGCGATGCACCGTTTTAAAAAACACTGATTTTACCTACCAAACCAATATAAGAAAATAATGTATTCGTGTGACGGTGCTCATTATATTTACCATCATGCGCCCAAAGATTTTTCACTTCAACAATGCCCGATCTATGTATTGATAATGAAACATCATAATAAAAACACAGCTTCCGTTTCCGGTCAGCCAAAAAGTGCTGTCCTGTAAAATTGTATTTAATTGTCAAATTTAGTGACTCAGTTTTTTTTCTACCAGTGCATTACTTTTCGAATTTCGAATAAAGTGAATTAATTAAAAATATATTTTGTTCGCATTAATTCTGGCAACGAAACTAAATCGAAAATGATTGAATTTGCAGAAGATGAATGCGAGTTTACGAAGTTTTAATCTCGCCCGTCGCCTGCAAGTTTCGCGCTATCTTAAATGCATTTTCGTCGTCCCGTTCGTCTAACTTACTTTATTTCAGCTTCGTTGCATTTTAATTATTCGTTCGAACGATCGCTCTTTGGTTTTCCAATGAATTCATTGAATCTGTTGGTCTGTTTATAGAATACGTACATCAATAGGTGAAATTCCATATTAATTAAAAACAGACTTGGCCCATGTAGGTCAGATCAAACACGGAAATGAATTGATTTCGCTTTTCGAAGAAAACGCGTATATCAGGGGATTACAATTTTCCTAGATCACGTCATCTGTACCTAGATTGTGATGAAGAATCAACGTGTCGCTTCGTTTCATTAACTACTTATCGAGGGTAAAAATATCACCTGTCGATTAGCTCCTTTAACTATTAAGTATTAATTATATTACAGCCGTAGTTAGGTAGATCGTCACACTACTACATTATATAAAATTAAGCAAATACTTTGTTAAAATAAATAATCTATATGTGGGGTAAAAGCCAAGGCAGCAATATCAAAAAAAAAATGCAGTTATCGAGGATTACTAATTTATAATATACTGAATTCAAGATATTATAGGATAGCCTATCAATTTATAGAAAACATGATTTTGGAAGGGATAGATACATAAAATCTATAATCCAGTACATTTTTTAAATTAGTAGTCCTCGATGACTGCATTCAAAATTTTTTTTTATAAAGTTCAAACACAAACGTCATTAATATTGTCAGTATTAAACTTTTGTTGCATTTTAGTATTAGGTTTCTAAAGTTCAAGAAATTATTAGATGTGCATATTACTTAGTGTTGTATATTTTCATCTCCGTTTTCCATGAATTTTTATTAGATATCAAGTTAATTTTTTATCAATAGTTGAGTTCATGAAGACTGAGATGGAAGATGGTGTTTATTATCTGCCGACAACGCGCCAGCTATGTATGTGCCAGTTTGAGCATGGTTTTGGTTATAACGTAAAAATGTAGTTAAAACGATGACATCGGAATTTTATAATTACTCCCTTTATATTATTAACTCGTGGCGACTGCTTGCTTGCCGTCAATAAAAACTTTGGATCGATTTTTTACCCTTTTCCCATGATCTAATCGAGCTGAAACTTGACAAGTAGACTCGTGGCGACGATCAAAAAGATCTATCAAATTTTCGTTAAAAAAATAAATAATTATAGTATAATTTCGGATTTTTAGAAATTTTATTGGTTTTTTCAAATTGGAATCATTAGAAAGAAAAGTTTGATTACGGCGGCCCGATAACGTCGCGGAATATTTTCTAAATTTGAATTACTCCGTCGGTACGCATAATAGGTACTTCACTAAGAATGTCGAAAATCTAAATTGACTGACAAATGTTTTTAGAATTTAATCTTCAAAGCATGAACTGTCTTATCAAAGCTCAAAACATCTGACATTTTAGAAATATATTAAATTACTGTAAGTTTAGTGTTATGTTGTATGTTTTAATTCGTCTTTAATTGTTGTTATAATTTACAAAAAAGGGGAGTATAATAAAAACTTGGTTTTTATGGGTTACTTTTTTTTATCAGCTAACGTAACAGAGCGACAAGTTAACGATTCACCACAATCGAGTAGCCGACTTGGCAGATGATGCAACGTCTATTATTTCATACCGCTCGTGAATGACAATGTTCATTTTTTATGTCGATGATAACCTCCATGACATTGTGTATATTTCTTACCGCTCCTACGTCTAGCAGAGAAAAATCGCCGTATATTAACATAATAACACCTTTTTGCGATATTATTTGCCGTGAGTCAGCGTGAATCAGTTTTTTTTTTCATGTGGGAATCCACTCGCGAACGACTACTACACGGCACACAAGTCGAAGAGTACACAAGTTAGAGTAATTGATTGTTTTTAAAGATATTTTTTCCTTATAGATGGATAGATAAGCCCGGTAGTTAGTTTGATATGCAACTGAAGTATCTATTCTATTCTTTAATAATTTGCGAAGTGTTTTCAGAAAACCGGACCAATCATTTATTATTAGTTATTTCTATTGTGCATTTTTGCTTTGTAATACTGTCATGGTTAGGATCAAATTGGAAAAATTCCGCCGAATGTACGTTGATATATACTGTCAAGGGCGGATTGGCAACCCAAGACAGGAAAATTTTTGACAACTGGCTCAACAATAAATTAATTTTTTTTTTGTTATTTTTGAAATGATTGTAAAATAACAAGTGGAAGAATACATTTATAGAATAGTTTTGGTTATTATGAATTTATGAAATATGTAGGAATATTTACCTGTATAGAAATTCATCAGTCGTTAGTAACACACCCTATTCCACAATTACATCATTATTAATCTTATTCAATGTGTCTCTATTTTTACATTGACTTCTAAGCTTCTAAAGCTTCTGGAATTGGCAAAGAAGGAATGAAAGTAGACTGAATGCGGTCACTAAGACGCTTGTGTGGAAAATCTTTGGTCGATAGAGTGAGGAATGAATAAATTAGAAGTGAATGTAATGCTGGCTGTGATGTGGTAGACAGAATAAAGAAAGGAGTGCTGAGATGGTTTGGTCACGTGGAACGTATGAACGAGGAAAGGATGGTTAAGAAAATATATGAGGCGAGTGTTGAAGGCAACAGGAATAGAGGGCGTCCGCGAAAGATCTGGCACGATCAGATACTACTAAGTATTTGAGGACGGTCCTGTTAAAAGTCTCTATAACCGTAGAACCTAGAAGATGTATGAATGTAGCCGAAGCAAAAGTGGTGTGCCAATAAAGAAGAATATGGCGTTCTATCCTCTCTGCCTACCCCTGCGGGGGAACGGCATGTTGGTTAATTAGTTAGTTTCATTAATGTGTGCGACTAACTAACTGCCTTACCACTTTGATAAGCATTTACCAAGAGTAGTGGAGATTTCACCACGGAAAATGGCTTAATTAACACAGCTGCTAATTAAGTAAATCGAAGTAAGTGCCAGGTGTCCAGGATGTCCGATGTATGCACGTAGAGCGAAATTCTCATGAATGTCAGCAAATCGAAAGTGATGGTGCTCGAGAGAGAAGAAAAAATGACTAAACAACGTAAACGTAAACAACGAATGCTTGGAACAAGTGAACGAGTTTGTGTGCTTGGGAAGTACGTTTAGTAGGGACGGCAAGGCTGAGAACGATATCGAAAGGAGAGTGACTGCGGGTAACACAGTAAATGGTACTCTAAATGGCCAATAAGAACATAACGAAAGAAGCAAGACTAGCGGTACATAATGGCGTTCTAGTGCCAACTCTGATGTATGGAAGTGAATCCTGTAATTGGCAAAAAAGAAACAAACCTTTAAAGGAATGCCAACTTCTCATTATATATACCTTTATAAACTTATCGCCAACCAGAATGCATTCCACACTCTCGGTGAGTCGAAACACGTGTGCGAATATTGATTAAGTATTCTAAAACTGTATGCGAATTTTGGACAAAGGTTTCATTTATTCTAAGCAGTCAGAGCTCAAATAAATGGAACCTTTGTCCTCGAGAAATATTTAAATTTCTTGAAATGAAAAAAAAGAAGCTTAATTCACAATACAAAGTTATACGAGTTTGTCCGGTACAGCGTTTATTTTTTTTCATTTTGTCTCTACGGGTTAAATTGGATATCATGGTCAAGGATTCCGATACAGTGAATAAACGCGCAAAAAACAATGAGTAAACAAAATAGCAGAGAAAATTAAAACACTGAAATAGCCTAATTAAAAGAAAACTAGATTAAATATAATGCACAATTTCTATCGGTAAGACACCAAATAATCAGGGATCGACCACGGAAGCCCACTACATTTTATTTTTAACAGTATGAGCGCCTTTCTTTAATGTGACGCTATATAGTATTTCTTTAGTCTGGCAGTAAGGCACTCGCCTAGTGACCTAATAATGGTTGTAAGTTCAAATCGCCATATTTTCTTTGCTAAATTATTGTTTTTTAACGAGACCATATTCCATTTAAATATGTCAATTTATGTTTTTTATTAGTGATGCAACAAAACTAGTTTCACGAATAAAAAATAATGTCACTTTTTTCACGCTTACGAGAGGTCATGTTACAAGATTTAATTTGAAATTATTTTACAAGATTTAACACTTTTACACACGACGGAAATAAAATGGAACGAACAATACGTATTACAAACAAAAACTACATGAAATAAGCACCTAACCTTATTAACAACCCAACTAAACTAGATGAAAGAACTCATGTTATGCTGTGAAACAAGTAACAATAGACAACTTGAGAACTCAACAAATCCATTCATTCAATGCTTGGGGAATTCCCGATAATAGAGTGCGTAGGTGTGTTCGGATACACGGTGCATAGCCAAACCGTAATTTGCGTTGCGTTCAGTTTTAAATAGTTTGTTTTTAAGTTTGTCTTATTTTCTCTTCTTGTCTACCTTACTCTACTTCTATTTAAAAAAGAAACGTTTGTAAACTGTTCAATATAAATGTATGGAATGATAATTTAATTTTTTCCCCCTTTTCTGCACAATATATTCGGTATTAATTTTTTATTATTAAAATATTTACTATTTTAAATGAATTTTTAAAGTATTCACGTTTCTTTATACTTTTTAAATACATTAATAATTTTTAGCGGAGTGATTTAAGAATATATTAAAAACGGTGAAGTCATTGGTCACAGATAGGTAGAACCGGTTCCTCATCTTTTATGTAGATATTCACGACAAATCGGATTTACTATCTGGTTTCTTTTTATTGTCATTTTAATTCAATGTATACATTAATAAGTTTCATTCTTGATTCTTATTTATCTGTTACAAGGATACGCGGAATGTTATTCTACTTTTTTATTTCCTTATCTGAGTGGTTTTTGCGGTAAACCTCGTTTGTATTACCGCCTTCGCACTTGTATGTAAATAAATAATATTAAATTATACGGTTATAAATATATTTTCGAAATGTCAAAATAAATCGGCCACTGTGTCACAAATTAATGAGTGGATTAAATTTTAATATAAATCGTACTTCATTAATAAAATATTAAATCTTCCACCTGCTTTGGAATGTACCGTTGTTATTAAAATACCTTACCTGTGATAAATTCTGACACGCTCTTTAAATAAATAATTGTATGAAACTGACTTTGGGTTTGTTATGAAACGAATCATTTGGTAATTTCACTAGTTTTCTTTCCAAATTTAGTTTTTATCGCAGATGCGCAAATTTTAAGATGCAATTTCTAGAAGATTTGTGTTGTGGAAATATCCTAGTGTCATAGAGACATGATTCAAATTGTCACTTTATCCGAGTAATGGTTTCTATTGATAACTATTGCAACGTAAATATAAAGTTTTCAATTAAATAGTGAATATAAATAAAACTCCAGATTTTAAACTAATGCTGGACAAATTAGAAAGGGTTCTAATACATATCATTGAAGTGTCAATTTCATTTGAAATATGAATTAGACGGAGATATGTGGAATCTTTTTGTCCTATGTGGGCATATTTCAATCGAAAACTAATATTTCTACAGTCAAAATAATATCATTATATATTTCTGGATTTTATACCTTCGTAATATTTATTATAAACGATTTTTTGTTATAACCGAACCATTTTTAATATACCTATCTACATATTCTTCTTGATGAAGCAAAATTTTAATGCACATAGTTAACTGTAATTTACTTAATTGTCATAAAATGTTCTTACACTGTACTTTGAACTAACATCTTATTATCTTATTCTTCTTCATTGTACTTCAATGTCATACAAGGATTGTCTGTCTGGGTCACCAACAATATTGATAATCTGTGTTAAAAAATACTGACAATATTTGCGCGCACATTTCTTCATTATAGACTACTAAGTTTCACCAAGCATTCAATTATTCAAAATTCAAAACTTTTTAATAAATGAATTAAATGTGGCGTATAGATTTATCCCATGCGGATAGTTGCGCTTTTGTATCTATAAACCACAAATTATAGTACCTACATGGTGTCGGAAAACTTGGAGGAGAACACACAAGACTAGATACTTCAAATTTTGTTATGTACCACTGAGTATAAAATTACACAGAGTTAAACTAAATCCTTTCTTTAGGCGAGGGGACAGGGGCACTGCGAAAGCATGTCCCCCTGCACATATATTTAAGATACACTTATAATAAAGTTGAAGTATTTATTCTTGCATTATTAAATTTTCTAGTGAACAAAACGTATTTTTTAAACAAGACATGCCTTTTTTTTTTTAATTTATAAAATTTCGAATTTTTTAAAATTTATTTTTAAAATAAATATGTGCAAAGAAAAATCTGTTTGTCGGGACATAACATATTAATATTGCTTTTAGAAATACCTTTTTTCGTCAATAGGTTTTATAGTGTAAGTGGATTTATTTTTATATAAAAAAATATTTTTATAAAATCAACTGTCTCAATTTACAGCGTATGGCCTGAGTATATTTTGGTTACACCGTGTTTTTAACAAATTTCAAACAACCCGCTCCGCCCACGATGACCAAGTGACCAATTAAAACGCTGGATCGTATCCAACTTCTGACGCATTGTGCATATGACTTATCCTAATCTAACTTAATTCTTATTTGAAATCTAGTCTACCTCATCTCCGACCGTCCGCGATATCTCACGCCCAACATAAACTGAAGATGGTCACGTGGAAAGTTATGATAACGTCTGCGCGGATAAAGTGACGCTTCCAAATTATGATCATCCGAAGCAAAACGGAAGAAAGCGGTCGTGTGAATTAAACCGCTGTGTTTTTTTAAATTGGCCGCAATTTATAATATAATGACGCTAATTCTCTCGGTGTGTATTGTTGTAGTAATAATAATACTCCCGTGAATTGTGTCTAATTAATTAAGAGTCAGTCTTCTTCATATCAAGAGTGCACACACTCTCGCATTATCATCCGAGATACATCTCCGCTCCACTTTCGGTGAGAACGCCCCGGTGCACTGTGATCAATTTCGATGAAGTATGTGGACAAAATTATTTTTGCACGTAGATTGCTCTCAAAATAATACTTGTAATTTTAAATGTTAAATGTAAATGTAAATCTGACCTGTCGATAGTCTTTAATTTTAAAAAAAATGCAGTACAGGAACCATAAAAACAATGTTTATTTACACATTTGCAAAATAGGGTAGAAACATAAACATAAAAAGTTATTCATTGCGCGTCTTAGGTTCTTCGAATACTCGTTCGCTATGTACAAAACGCGATTATCTTCTAGGAAAGTAAGTAGAAATGCGAATCTGAAAAAATTCAGGCGTACATGTATTCCAAATTGACCAAAAACGATAAATGTAAACACCTTCATTTTACGTCTATATAAAGTTCCATATCTATCCATATTATGAACTTTTTGAAGTAAACTTATTATTATTACAATCGCGTCCATGTTCCGCGCTATCTTCAGCGAAACCGATTGACCTGAGCGACTGGCCGAAAACAGCGACCACTTTGCAATGTTGCCTTTACATGGCGATAAACACATACGTAAGAATATTCGAGTGTTAAAGTTTGATTTGTTTTACGGACATTTGACGGAGAATTGTGATTTTTTTTTGTATTGTCTAGTTAACGTTAGTTTAATTGATCACAGTGCGGCGCGTCTCACGTACACTTATTACTGCAACTTTGCGCAAAAAGAGGGCATTGTTCGCTGGTGCTCTGCGGATCTTGGGCAATTCCAGCAACGCCCACATCCATTCTTCTAAGTGTTGCTAGATTCAACGATTTACTTCCAGGCGGCTAAACCTTGGTTTTTACCGAAAAATATTAAATTAGATAAAATTGCTGAATCGATCTGCGCGGGAATCGGCCCTAGAAGTTTAAAGTTTAGCACGTGCCACGTACGGTTATAGTTTAATAACGTTTCTGCACTGTTATATTGTAAAATAATTATTATAGCCCGCGCCTTGTTTCATTTACCAAAGTGAAAATAATGCTAAACCTGTTTTTATTAGAAATCAGAACATTAAAAAAATATGGACAGTAACGCAACTATAACTTTTTTAGGTTTTCGAGCTTGTAAAAATGTACTTGTACGAATATATTTAGTTTTTGATCCTGATAATTTTTTTTACAAATAATCAACAACCGCTTGACAATATTATCTGTACTTAATTATATTAAACTTGTTAATTTCGATAAGGTATTTTGGGGAAGCAGACTCTTCAATGGTTGTCTCGAGCACAATCTGCATGTTGGATAAGAGATTAGGGTAGGACTAGAAAAATTGATATACCTACTCGCCCAGCAGTGGAAATAAATTTAAAGAACTCCCCAGATGTTAAAACACATTAAAATGAATAAATGATTATTGTCAATAAAACGGATTGTAAGTCCTGGTGCTATCTAGCGAATAATACCGAAAGATTTACCAGAAACATTCTAATTAAATAGATTGTCGCTTCCGACGGGAAGATACAGATGTCCCACTGTAAGGTAAACTGTGTAGATGGAATCTGACGATATTGCATAGTACATAATTATTCCAAGCTCGATAGAAAGTTCTGGGTTCGAATCCCGGTGGTGGTCATATTTTTTCGTCGTTAGATTTTTTTATGTGTAGGGAAAAACTTGTGAAAAATCGTAAATTTACCAATAAATTATGATTTCACTAAAATCTTCATTATAAAGTGTCGTCGGTATTGTTGCTTCAGGCCACGGAGCAGGTTTGCAATTGCCTATTCTTAAGACCTCTATTCTGTTAATGTTGACAAAAGTCTGCAAAGAATGACCTGAAAATGATGAAGCTTTCATATTATCGAATACAAACATGAATGCGTGAATTTTTCAAAAATAATTTCAGAAAGGTAAATTTTTAATTGCGTTTTTTAATGACCACGTTTTATAATCGCGCTTGTTTACCGTTTTCCACCTAAAGCCACACGCATGCAGCTTTCCCGCGATGTCCTCACAGGCCGCACCAGACGTTTCACGAAGCGGAGTTTTTAAAATAAATAAGAAATATCGCAAATGAAAACGTTGGACGTCGTTTTAATGCGCCTGCATTTATAACGTACGACCGCTGCGAGCTCATACGAACGGCTCGGTTTCTCGCGTCGCTTCATTCTTCTATTTGTACGTGTGGAAAGCTATATTTGTCGCGTGCCAAGGGAAGCTTCGTAGAAGTACGCGTTTCCATTATCACACAATCACTTGCCCGCGCCGTTGGTCGTCAACCATTCGGAAAATGGAATACCAATAAAATAAATTTGAAACAAAAAAAGGAAAATGATTAATGCAATCAAAAATAAACGAGGAAATGTATTGGACATGTCTAATCTATGTAATAATTTCCTTGTCTGTCCGTAGCTTGCTGGAATGGCAACTTTGGATAATTAGAGTGTGACACGCAATCAGCGCGCGGCTCGTGTACTGCTAGTAATAATAATAATCTAATGAAACTTTCCAATATAGTTAATAATTAACTTGATATTCCATCAGTATTTGATCACAAATAGACTGAAATATCCTGGACGAGCACCTAGATCTCCAAACCTATTCCGCACCAAGCTTTGTAGTGCCAATCTAGTCTATTTTTCTCCCCTGCCTAGAACGAGACGTCATACATTATCGATATCTGGTGTATTCTTCAAGGGTTTCAAATTCAAATAATATAATAAACAAGTTAAGTAAATAGTATTGTATATAGTTGATATTCGATCGCGCGTTTAATACATTCTCATAATACCACTCCGAGGACTGTGTTGTGATTCTACCTTAATTGTAATTAAATTTTTTTAAACAAAATATCTCATATATTCTATTTTACATTGTATCTCAATGTGATTTTTAAAACTATACATTAGGATTATTGACGACCCTGTTAATTAAGACCCAGATAAATGTACTTTGACCTTTTCGTATGATGAAAATGCTGCTTTGTAGCACCTAATGTACATTGCATACTAACATATAGATGGCGTCTTGTGTGCAAGGATAGAAACGATTAAAAATATGCATTGACGGAGCACACGTGCTTGGCACAGTTGCCAAAGTTATTCAATTGAAAAACATCAATGTGTATTTATCAATTTATTGGAAAACTAGCATAAACACGTCAATAAAACTCTCTATGAATTGCCAATATCTCTTGAAAATAATTTTATAGTAAGAAAGTTATTTATTGAAGTCAGTTTTCCAGCAAGAATATTCTTTGTTCTGGGGCGAACACATTTTTCTGATTATTTTTTTTATCATCGCTAACATTCAGGGCATAGTAAAGTGTTTTTTTGTTTGCTTCTATTTATTGTAGCATATTCTTCAATTTAGCGGAAATGTTGAGATTTTCGGTTAGTTCGTTGTTTGTTAGCTAATTAGAAATATGAAAAAGAGAAATTTTATATTTAGTTAAAAGTTTAAAATTCCGGAAATTTTTTGATGTATTTCGATGTTGCATTTGCGGCAATGCACGTTATACGACGGTATGCTTAGTCTTTAGTCGTGTAGTATGGAAATACGTTTTTCGTAATAACCCGTAAAGTTAGAGAGATCGCACACTCTGCCAAAATTAGCATATAAATTGTGAGTTGCAATTTTTTGCATCTCTAATGAATTTATTCATGACGTTACGATCTCACTTTCTTTTATAAAATAAAAATAAGATTAAGTACAATTATTACTCTTGTGGTTATGTGTGAACATCGCGTATGTGTGTATTAAGTGTACCGTTCACAGGGATGGAAGGAAAGTACGAAATTGTGTTAAAACTAATATTTTTGACATTTAAATTAATTTTTTTTTGAATATCTAACATTGTATTTTGTGTTGATATATTTTTTTCAATTCTACTTTTTAGGTAAGTGTTGTATAGATACTGAATTCACAAATAAGTTACGTGAAAGGAAAGTTTTAATTTTTTAAATGCGAGTGTTGTGTTTTTTCGAATACGCGAATTTCTAAAAAGTATCAACACGTAATGTGTACTGAATAATGTATGTAGTCACCACTGCATTTATATGATACCTTCTTCGTTATTAATCTATGACATGCGTGTCAGAGGTGATACTCCAAGACATTTTGGGTGACACGCATTGTTTACGGACGGTCATCGCTCAAGCGTTTATCGACTTGAGGTCGAAACTTGATAATTGAAATGAAATTTGGAGTGCTTAGAACCGATCACCGGACACTTTTGACACGCTGAAAAATCTAGAGATGACTTGAATCACGTTTGTTCCCTCTGCGTACTTTTGGGAGACCTTATTCTCAGCGTTAAACAATATGAAAATCAGTAAAAGAAACCGACTAACTGATGAAGTTAGTAGCGCTTGCTTGGGCTTGAAGTACGTAAAATACCGACCTTCAATTGAAGATATAACAAACAGATAGATTTAGCAAACAAAAAAATCTCTAATGTAAAGAAACTTATATAAAAAATATAATGTGTTTTTGGGCTCCATATACCACAAAATTGTGAATATTTCTATAGGTGATACGGCACTAGAGTCAAGCTAGGTTTTTTCAGACACACCGAGCCCAAAAGTTTAGCTGTCACTGCTCTAGTAAGAATTTTCTTTTGGAGTAGAGGAAATGCGAGCTACGATGTTTACGGATCAAAAATTCAACATTTCTAATTTTGGATTTATTTTCGATATTGACGTAATTTGCGACTGCTGACGGTTCCCGACCGCTAGCCGCGGGTGCACTCGGCTGCCATCTGACATCGGCGGGCGACGCTCGGCCCAGTTCGCAGCGCCTGCACATTTCCTCAGACGACAATAATAATGATTGCGGATCCATTATCATGTGGCGGGGCGGTTGCTTTTTCATGTCAGAAAGCGGAGTGATGCTCCAAATGCCGTTATTACCCCTTTGTTTTCACAAGTTCCCCTCGAATTGACTTGCTCCAAATAAGAATAGCGTGTGCAATAGTGATGAGTTAAAAACTCTGAATCAAGGATATCTGTAAGTCTGTGGGTGTTTGAAAACATTGCGATTTGTGATATTTTTTATTATTATTTTTTGAATTTATTCTATAAGTAGATAATACAAGAATTTATATTTCCTAATATAAACAGAATTACATCATATGTGGGGTATACAAGCAAAGGCAGCAATATTCAAAAACTAAAAAAAATGTTTTAAATGCAGTCACCGAGGATTATTAATATAAAATTTAAAGAATTCTAGATTTTAAATATATCTATTCCTTCCAAAATCATGTTTCCTATGAATTTATAAACTATATTTCATATAAAATCTCGAATTCAGTAGGTAGGTACATTCTAAATTAATAATCCTACATGACTACATTCAATTTTTTTTGGATATTGCTGGTTTTGCTTTTTTTCATTTAAATGGAAGCACCCATATATGTTTAGGTTCCTCTTAAAAGTTGTTATATTTTCTTCATCCCCAATATTCCCAGGTAGTTCACTATGCAATTTCATTCCACTGTACATGATTGAGTTTTGCGATATTAATATGTTTTTGTAACTTATTGTTCTCGTCTGAAAATGATGTCGATATGAATACAGCTATCAGCGGGATCTTTTTGACAACTCATTTCTACTCAGTTTGTATATTTGTTTGTTGTTTGAACGAGCCTATGACGGGCTCCTGCATGTGCACAAAAAATCAACTGTCCGCTGGATTTCGCTAATTTTGCGTTACTTCACCATAGGCTTCAGTTTGGGACTTCGTTGAATATATCAAATATATATAATAACAAAAATATTGAAATTGTAATCACTGTCACTGTTTTCAATCACAATCATCCAATACCAGTTCCACTCATACCGGCTAGTCCAGAGAAGCAATTTATTTATTCGCTATTGTGTAACCAATACGCGCAAAAGGTTTTATTTTATGTGGAAACACCTTCGGTTTGATCGAGGTTAAAGGATTATAGGAATGAAAAAAATCCGAAAATGTTTTATTATGTTGGGGGTTAACATAAGTTTTGTCTGTTTTTTTTCAAATGAACAGGACACAACAAAGAAAAATTACAACAAATCAATCGATCAATAATATTTATTATTTATAACTTCTTGCCGACTTTCTACAAGTTTTTCGATGCCTCTGCGATAAAAACCACCCGATCTTGACTCGAATAATTCGCCATTCGCCAGAAGGAGGTGTCGAAATTTCGTCTATTTGATATCCCATTTTGTCATGAGAAGTCCTGTAATTAAATAAATAATAAATGTAACATAAAAGCAAACATAATAAAAAAAGAAAAAATAAATTTATAGAGCAGAAAATTTTCTCTCGAATGGAGTTATAACTTTTACCAATATGTTTTACTTTTGGCGCGCTTTTTAAATTTTGTATAAAAACGGACACTACTTACGTTAACACCATATATTATAAACCTTGCTTTGCCTTCGTCCTCTCATATTCCTTCTTTTCTTGTAATGGGTAACTTCTTTGGTGGCTTTAGAGATTTCACGATTCGTTCAATTTCGTTCTGGTCCAGTTTTTCCCATCTTCGAAATATTCTTTTAGCTTGTAAACTTTTTCAACATTTCAAATTAGATTTCGTATTTTCACAATTCGATTTTAGATCACGAAGAAAAATCGAACCTTTTTGGTTTTTCTGAGTGGAAAGAAGCAGGTAAGACAGTCAAATCAGGTACAGTTTCCGTCTCGCATTTTCGTTATATGTAAATTGTTTTGCTTCAGTCCGAAAAATCCAGTAGATGCCTCAAGGTTGTTTTCAAAACCATCCACGTATATCTAAAATGGTTGCATGGATGTGCATCTAAAATACTATTTATTGGACTTTTAAATGTCTTCAGGTTTTCGCAGCCGTGGAGCACCTTCTGTATAGAGTTTTCCGGGCTATTTTTCCTGTGTATCCGACATCTCTGGCCGGCGGATTCCACGTAGCGATCGAATATTGATAACTCTACAACGTATTGAAAGAATATTGTAGTTTTCTCGATTAATTACCATTAATTAATTGACCCATTCGATAGCCCCTTATCTGGTTTGAGCCGCTTCAACATCGACACCCAACGCTTATTACCATTTATATATACATCATTAAAGATTTTTTTATTGCGTTTTTATTCGCTTTCTTGCGAAGTCTCATAACTGGAATTTTCTGCGTTTCATAATTGTGATTTTCCATTCCAACTGCATGGCACATTCTTTCTACAGAAAGATTATGTTTACAAGCAAACTTTATATATATTTTGCATGTTGGCTGGTAGCTTTGTTTTAAATAAGTTTTATTTCTGCGATCGGTATTTTGATTTATTTATTTTGATATTAATAACAGTTTAGAAATTTTACATACAAATAACACAGGATTACAGTTAGATAAATTAAATATATTTTAATAATTGGAATATTTGTTAATAGCAAATTAAATATTATAGATAATCAAATCATTTTTGCAAATGGTTATCTTTTAAATTCGTTTTCACATTAGTTATTAATTAGCGATTCAACTCATTTATAATTATTTTTTGTTTTCTTTTAGTCTATACTATTTTTTTTTATTTTTAGTGTACGTTGTATCCGTATTGGAATCGAAACATAGTGGTTTTGTACAAAGTGTTTTCTTTTTATCGATTTATCATCTAAATAATATTTATATTTTATTACTAGATGGTAAAATCCGAATGATTATTACTATTTAAACACCTTAAGTGTTTCTTAACTCTAACATCATTAATTTATTGATTAATGCTCTAATTTTCCATCTGGACGATTGAACCGGCACGCGGATTATCCACGATGCTGCTAGAGCTGCTGGTATACCCACACAAGCGTGGCTCGCGCCTAGATAATAATTACAGTATTTTCGCAAAGTTCCCCCTTAGCGCACTCTGGCCATTGTTATTATAAAACAGTAATTATGACTACACGTAGGCGATGGGTCCATTCCGTGTGCACGTGCCGTTAGCCGACATCTTGTAGCTCTATTTTATCAGTGGGAAAATTAATGGATTATGTCGATATTATTACCCGTGGGTATTCGCGATACTATACATACATGTATATAATATATAATATTATAATGCGAACTTGTGGGGAAATTTCCACTAGTATATTATCCTGATCTGATCTGATAAAATGGATTTTCCGTTATAAGTTGTTTTTTTTAATTTTTCTGTTATTTTCTTGAATATAATTAGCTACACATAATATTACTACGTGAAATCTTGGAAAATTTACAAAGAAAATGTTAAGCTATTTACTCTCTGATCTGAAATATTTATATTTTTTTCAAGTACATACGGCCGTATTCCGAAAATAACAATATTGGGATCTTAAGATTGTTATTCCAACACTTAATAGACGCGAATAAAAAAAAATTAACGAGATGTAGGTGTAGGTATAAGTCGGTGTTCGTCGTACTCAAATAAGGAGATTTGTATATTTTCACATACCTCTCTCAAATTAAATACCTTTATTTGCGGTGTCCGATGCCCGCGATGCCTTTAGGCGTATTGTAAAAAATATGTTTGTGATCCAAACACCACAGGGTTATTTGGAAAACATTAATAACTTCGCAGGACTATATTCCTGCCTTGATTATCAGTCGAAATTTTTCAAGCAGCCATGACCTAATAATATCAATAGTTATGGAGTTATGCAATATCAAAGTTTGCATTTTTTTTTCAATATATCTGACTATTTTTTACAAAACGTCGAACTATCATCACAGTAACTTATATCGATTACGAAAAATTCATTAGTTTCAATACAAGTTAAATAAAATGATAAAAACCCTGCAGAAATTCCAACCGGAATGTTTTCCAATTGGAATTGGAAGGAATTATTTTATTTGACTTGTTTTAAAGGGAATGAAATTATCATATTCGATTAAGTTACTGTAGTGATAGTCCAACGTTTTACAAAAAATAAGTCAGAAATATTGAGAAAGAAATGCAAACTTAGATGTCGCATATCTCCATTACTATTGATATTAGGTCATGGTTGCTTGAACATTTTCGACTCATAATTAAGGCAAGAATATAGTCCTGCGAGGCTATTGATGTTTTCCAAATAACCCTGTGTATGTAGCCAACAGCGGAAATAATGCATTCTCACTGACCCTCGATAAGTTGTGCTCGCAGTCAATCTCGAACGTACGTACTGTGAGCAATCTTGATTCATACCAGATGATTGATTCGCGTCTGCCGTGCTTGCATTGTATTGTGCTGCAGCCGCTGCACGGTGATTCGGATCTGCTTATCCTTTGGTCACGTTCACCTCTGCGCCGGGGACTCGAACCGCGAAGGTCCCCCGTGTCGCGTGACTCACTCCGCCACTCGGCCGATTATATTGTTGAATTTAAACAATCGCATTAAGAAGATAAAAACATCGGCGGCCGCCCGCGAAACTCTAGGCTGATCGTTGACCCGCCGGGGTTGGCCGCCCACCAAGGTTCCGATGACACAATGAACTTTTGTTTTGACCTCAAAACGCTCCGCCGCGTTCCTCCTCATCCACACTCGTTCCGAATATTCAATCAGAATAATATTCGCATCGTACAAAGCGATAAAATTTTAAAACCATAAATCGTTTCTTGATTATTCGGCCCAAGTAACCCGCGCACGAAGTGTTGGTCCGTTGGCATCGGTGACTTCACCATTCCATTTTCAATCATCCTGTCTTCTATGGCGATGGAGCAGTCGCAAATTTTTAATTTTGTATCGTAACTGTAATTTCGAAACTCTCGAAGAAGCACCATATATGCCTGCGAACTTTTTAATGCAGTTTAATTGAGTCTTTTATTTTGATTTACGATAAATTGAACTTTGCAGCATACCAAAATTCATTTTGTTGTAAATCAAAATAATAATGTTGCACCACACCGATTGATTAAATGATATGGCAAGTAACTGCCATATCAAACAATAATTTTTATTTTTAATAAAACAGGTCCCTTAAGAAAATTATCTGAAGACATATTTATGTACCTACCGAAAGCTAAAAAAGTTCAATCCATTGGCATAAGTGTGTCAAGTATAAAGAATTATTAAAAATTTAGTACAATGAGTAAAGTTAACAAATAAATTAATTTTAAATAATTTCTAATAAGAAATAACAAATTTATACTGTACGCTGTATGTAATAAATACTTTTTTAATGACGTATATACATTCAAAGGTTTTGTGAAACAATAATATACTGCTTAGAAGTATACAGAAAAATAATTAATTTAAAAATCCTTAAGTTTCCGCAAGCAAATCAATTGACGTTTTTTTAGGCTTTTAATTATTTTTTCATTATTACACAATATATAATATAAATGATATCCCTTTAAACGTCTTTCGTTACACAAAAATGATGTCGTGTAACTTATTTTCACGAAATATTTCGAAATCCTTGGAAATAATCTTTTCTGGAACGTATCCTTGAAGTAAACTCACAAAACTTCTGTAACTCTTCAA
This sequence comes from Agrypnia vestita, assembly GCA_016648135.1. NCBI lineage: Eukaryota > Metazoa > Arthropoda > Insecta > Trichoptera > Phryganeidae > Agrypnia > Agrypnia vestita. Next base: position 106,937 of record JADDOH010004227.1, read on the forward strand.
GTTAAAATGTCGAGTACTTATAATGTTTATGTTGTCTAATTTCCTACAATGCGGGTGTTGGAGTAACTAATTTTATGAGCCATGCCAGTATTCAACCAATGTTATTTAGAGATAATTCAACCACCATTCATAAATATAACACACATTTTCTTGGTGTTCGTTATTTTTTCATTCTAAAATGTATAATTGTGTTATATCAATCGAGTGTGCAAATTTTGGCAGCTGGTCGAGTGTACGTGGCTTTTATCGAATCGCTTTTATTGCAGCGAGGTCTGTCTATGAATAGCCGCACCACGTGGGCACAGAAGTAGTTTTCGATGCCATCCATTAGACAGGGGCGGTGGGGGGAAGCTTCTGTTTACTGCCGTTTAGCTACCTGTCGTTGTCACGCACGTGATAAGACTTACATATTGCATGCGTGGTCTTATAACTAGACGGCCTCCCGCGGAAATCGGCTCGGCGGGGGACCTCTTCGTGGGCCGGCGGCGTACGACGTTCGTTTCCTCCAGGCAGTGGATGACGGTTCGTCTTCTTTTGCGTCTCGTGCGAAATTGCTTGGCGAGGAAAATACTCTTCATGATTGTTTGAAGTTTGGACGTGCATTGATTATATGTATTTTACAGTTTGTATTATTTTGTCTAAACCGATTACCCAAAAATAAGCTCTTCTTAAGTGCAAACGGAGAAATATTCGTGGTTCTTTATTAATTGATTTCTCTATTAAGTTTATGCCTGCCTCTTTCGGATGTCTCGTTTCACGCAATTCAAGCAAAACTCAGTACAAAATAATTTACTGAGCTATGGAATATAATTTTACAAATATTCATAAACATGTTCTCAGGTTTTCACGGCAGTTCAGAATCTTCTGTGTGTAATTTTCTGGGATATTCTGCCGTGTACATGTGACCTCTGGCTGACGTTTCAGATCCCATCAGCCCTGATGATGGACCCTTCAATGGGATCCGATACGTCGGCCTGAGAGGTCACATATACACGGCAGAATATCCCAGAAAACTACACACGGAAGATTTATAGAAATGGCCAGATCTTGGTATTAATGGGAACGATTTTTTTTAACATAACCCTTACCAAGGCTTATTTTTTTCTTGAATATTTTTAGTTCATCCTCAATGTGCAAAATGCAATTGAATTGCCATGTGTATAATTAATAAAAATTAATTAATAAAAATGTATAATGAAAAAAAATAATTAATAATCACATAAATCTTCACAATATGTATGTATTACATTCATGGAAATACTACTACATCATCGGGGGGACATCCACAGTCATTAGTATATTTCATACATATTATGTACTTATTATATTAATAAATAAAAATATATATTCTGAAGAAACGTCGTGTTTTGTTTTTCTGTTTTTTTTTTAAATATAAAACTGCAATAAGTAGTATGCTCGGATTGTACAAACGTATTTGTAAACATAAAATAGATTTTTATGTTATTAAACTTAAGCTTTCCACTACGTACGTACGGAGACAGTTATCGGTAAAAGGAAAATCACCAGTAAACATCTTTCCATTTAAGAAATAAAATCGAATTATTGTGTAAGTCGTGTATACGACGCACATTGTAACGTTGTGTTTGTACTCGTAAACACCAACACATAATGATTCGATTGTCTTTCTTAAATGGAAAGATGTAAGTTGTATACCTATAGAAAATTATAATATAAGAATATTACTAATTGTTTCTTGCGTTAAGAAATAAATATAATATTTTTATTTGTCATAATTTCAGAGTGATGCGGGCGGGTGCTCTCAGCTTAGAAATTAATTTACCTTTAATTATTTGATTTTCATAGTTTGTTCGTAACTTAAAAATTTCACTTTTTTTGTATAACTGTTATTGTTGCTATATGTTAATACATAACATATTAACTCTGTGGAAACTTGATGGTCTCTATAATGTACTGTTAGTTTCCCATGAATAAATAAAATTAAAATAATTGCTCCTTTATTAATGTTGCGATCAATAAACGACGCTTGGTTTTTAGAGATCGATCTGCCACGGACGTGTGAGCGGACTCTGCCGAGCGATGGTGAAGTATCGCCAGCTCGCCTGTGTTCAGTCAGTTCAGTGTGATTTCACGTCGCGCGCCGCGCGGTGTTCGCCAAAGCGTTTGTTGATACATTTTCTTGTCGCTATCGATGGTTCGTTTTCTCGATCGTTCGTCTCCGCGATAGAAATCGTCTCAGGGTATTTTCCTGTCCCTTATTTGAATATTTTGTTAATTTTCGTTTTTCTTTCTCATAAGCTAATAAGTGTAATTTTTATATTTGCATTAAAAACTTTTAAGTGTTTTGATTGAAAGCATGCTTGTCTATTAGGTTTCTTGTTTTTTTTTATATAAAAAGTAATAAACGTTTTATGAACCACATGGATTGTTTTTAATGTCGACTGGTTCCGATTCTACATTAACACTGTCCTGACGAAGATGCGGCGGTATCGAAACTGTTCAATGTTCAAAATAATCAATGTGATATGTATTTGAAAGTTTTTTAATATTTTTATATGACCAAATGCTAAGTTAACGCTTTAAGAAATATATTTATTGTTAGTTATTAAAAAACGTTGACTAGTGTCTGTAGATATAGCAAGAACCTGCCTTAAAATAAGCAAATTACAAATGAATATTAATAAAATATGTAAACTGTAACTAAGTATGCAAACGTAAATTGTAACAATCCGCAAATCCGGCATTCTAAAAATGCAGGATTTACGGATTATTACTTATAAAATTTGATTATAAAAAATAGGATTTTGATTATAAAATATCTTTATATAGTGTTGTTTACATTCGCGACATAGATTGCTTTTAGTTGTTAGACCGATAGTGCAGTCCAGTCAAAATGCATTACACTGCGCCGCGCGTGTGACAATTGTTTATTCGTTCAGCTGCGTACCCTTCTAGGGAAATCAGCGTGTGGAAAGCCGCCCTTACGTGTCGCGATTGCATCTTTATATGGTCGCGAAGAGAAATTGTGACGCCGGCTTCAAATTATAATTGTGTGTCGTTCTTAACTTATATTATTATTAATTTATTATTATTATTAGTGAGTGGGTGTACTGCCTAAACGTTCAGTTAATTAACACAGTTTTTTTTTTTGTGATTTCAAATGCTAAGTTTGATTATCAAGTAATAAGTGATTTATAAGTGAACTATATCTTTGGAAATCGCTGTTTACTTCAGATACAACAGGAACACAATGATTAAATCAGGTAACTATTTCTGGTTTATTCACATGCTTAATAAAATTTGTTACTCCCTTTCTTTTAACTCGTAGAGTATGCTTGCTTGTCTGTCGAAAAAACTTTAAATCGATTTTTAACCCTTTTCCCGTGATCCAATCGAGCTGAAACTTTGCAGGCAGACTCGTGGCGACGACAAAATTCATCTTATAAATTTTCGTTTAAAAAATTTATAATTAGATATAGTATATTTTTGGATTTTTCGAAATTTTTTATTACTCCCTTTCGTAGTGTCGCCCGACTCAAGCCCAACGCGTGGGATAAGCGCCAAACCTGTTTCAACTAGTAAATGAGAAAGGAAATATAATAAAAACTTGGATTTTATGGGTTAGTTTGTTTTGAATTGTGAATTCTTGTATAATTTTCAAATCGACTTTTATATTAAAAAAAAACTTAATCGGTAGTTTTTAATTATCGTATCGACATAGAGGCATAGAGGCATGTTATCAATTTTGAATGCTTTGATTTTTTTTGCGGGTGTCGGCCATGAATATCTTCAGCTTGGCAATTTTGAATACGTGATGCGGGTATTCTAATTAGCAATATCAATATGTACTTGAAAATCATAGACGTCATTGTCTAGTTATCGAGCAGAATACCATATGTGACGTTCACAGCTTATCTGTGGTATGTAGGTATACATATTTACTTATGGATAGGATGAGAAAAAATTTGTAGATAGCAGACATTATATTAATGTACTTTCGTGATGAAAATGTGAATAATGATTTTAGGGGGAAATTCATTAATACCCTTGTTAACGAATGACAGCGCCACATGCGCAAAATCTGAGTATGTACAATTGTTTAACGATATATTTCGACCGACGCCTGTCAAATTTTCAGGCAGATTTATCGAGTAGTTGTGTTTTGATAGCTGTTGAAAAAATGTTTGTACAGCAAACCCTCAATATTCGTCAGTAATCCGTCCCAAGAGAAGGACGAATATAAAAAAAGACAAATATCAATCCAAATTTTCCCAAAGGAATTAACAAAAATGGTTCAATCCTTTCCCACCCCAATTTTGCCTATCTATTCCTTAACATACAATAAAATTCACTACATAATCAATCTCTGAAATCATCTCAAAAACATTTTAATTACGTATAAACCATTATTGCTTTATTATTTTAACAGACATTTAATAAGTAAAATTTTAACAAGAAATTTATTGCTTAAAAAGGATTGATTGATTGATTAGATACTGTTAAGGGTTTTTATTTTATAGGGTCAACTTATCGTTTGGAAGGGGGAGTCACCTTCCATTATAAAACCAGGCCACCGGCAACAGAATCACTATCCGAGACTAACTGTTTCGCCTGGCAGGTGGGACGAATACCGACTCTTCGGGCGAATATCAAACAAAAATTTCGACGAAAAACCAGGACGAATATTTAGGGTACACTGTTTTTCAATTTTTTATTTATTTCCAAAAAAGAAAAAATGGCTTGACGGAAAGCGGTTGACGAGTTCGACGAGTATATATTCTTTGGATGGTTTAAAAAAGTTGGAATATCACTGGACTAAGTATTTAGAGCTGAAAAGACTAACTAACCATCACGCCGTTTCCCCGCAGGGGTAGGCAGAGAGGATTGAACGCCACACTCTTCTATCCTGGCATATCACTTTTGCTTCGGCCACATTCATACATCTTCTCATACACGTTCTACGGTTGTTAAGGCTTTGAACAGGGCCAACCTCAAATACTTGTAGTACCTGATCGTGCCAGGTCTTTCGCGGACGCCCTCTATTCATGTTGCCTTCAAAATTCGCCTCATATATTTTCTCAACCATCCTTTCCTCGTTCATACGTTCCACATGACCAAACCTGGAGCTGAAAGGAGACTGTTGAAAAGAAAAGACTGTTGAAAAGAAAAGACTGTTGAAAGGAAAAGACTGTTGAAAAGAAAAGACTGTTGCGCTTCCTTCCCTAACACGGGTACTCAGTATAATAAAATATGAAGATCACATTTTAATAATTTAACTTGAGTTCGACGGGGGCCGCATACTCGTACATGGCAATATGTCATTCGCATGTTTTTTTTCGTTTAATTGAATGCCTTATCTTTAGATATATTATATTACTAACTAGATTGTCACCCCGTTTGACAAAAAGTTGCAGAATTTAAACACATTTAATTGATATTTCCTTGTAAAAAACGCATGAAATACAACAATGCCACCCGGCAACTACCAACGGATGTCAAAACTATAAATTCTTCACTTCGCGACTATTATTTCTATTCACGTCGTTGGGTAGATAAAAACGAATAATTTCAATTTTATAGTTATTACAATTTACTAATTCTTAACACGCGCGCCGCATTTTATTTATATAAGTAGAAGTAATTCGTTGTCTGTTATTATTAGAAATCAGAACTATCTAAATTAATATCGGCAATAATGCTATATCGGGGATCATCCAGAGACGCAGCCTTGATGTATTCTTTATGACACGGGCTCAGTTCAAAAGCGAAATATTAATAAACTTGGTTGACGGTCCCTTGAGCGTGTAATACATGCTCATCATAGCCAAAACTATATTCCGCTAAGAACCACTACCCGTACACACGGTGTTGACCTTGGAACCTGCGCACTCGTCGTAAAAGTTGTTAACTAGAACACATTCATAAATTGTATTTATTGATTTGCGACAGTCTTTATTTTGTTCTGAATATTATATACAATTTATTTTATCATAAAGACATAATTTATTATTAATTTATCAGAAAAAGTGTATTGTGTTATTATATCTTATTCAAAATGTTCGTAAAATATTTAACTTTGCACTCTAATGTCACTTTAGGACCATCTGTTGGGATCAATAATTACCTGTTGAAAATAAAATATTTGACGTCATTTCGGACGAAGTTCAGAGCGTTCCAGACAGAATATAAATTAATAATAATACTTTTGTAGTCTTATTTATGTATTTATCTTATTATTGTAAGGGGCCGCCGCATGGACGACGGTTGGGTGATTCATTTTTTGGACGTGTTCCAAACCTTTACACTTCAATCCCAAATCATTCGAACTCATTAGAAATATATGAACTAATGAATGTAAATGTAAACATGTAATACGATTTGTCAAATCTATCTGTCAGCGGGCCCCGATGACGGAACGTACGTTTTGAAACCGATTGTCAACAGTGGTATAATACGATTTATAATAAATTTGGCCCCAAATGTGTAAAAATCTAATTAGCATTTTAATTGGTGCGTTTTGACTTGCCGCATCTTAATTCATAACTTAAAAAACGTGAGCTAGTTGCTGTGTTTGCAAAACTTTCTTTTCATCTCGGCGTTCCGTCCAATTAAGGGTAATTACTTTTAATTGATAAAACAGTAAACTGCGATGCATTTTTTAGAAAGTACGCCGTTGGTATTAATCTAAGAAATAATAAAAACACGTATTTCTACCTACTTTCAATGATTAACATTTGTAAAATTACACGTAATATTGGATGTTTTAACAAATGAAAGAATAAAAGAAATATAATAAATCACGGCTGTGTGTCTGCTGGATTTTTAGCACGCAGATAATACGCAAGATAACCACAAAAACACGTTTCGCAACTGAAGATGCGCTTGACACGTTTGATCTTTGAGCAGCCATTGTGTGCCGTTCATTTGCATGTTGTACTATTACCCGTGCCTGGATAATTGTATTTGCATACCACAACATACTACTAGCCGTGTACATTTCACATCGCTCGAAAAAAATATTTTATCAGCGGTAGGAGTACGAGCACTTACGCGTTACCATCTCTGGTGTTGTGTTTTAGAAAATCGTTTTAGAAAACTCATGCATTGCTCATATGATTTAGGAAAATCAAACCCCATTTTCTCTTACCCATGCTTTAAAAAATTTTGTATTCAATAAAAATCCTAATCAAAATAGAGTTTGTGTTGTACAACAAATTATAAAATAAGAAAACGCAAAAGTTTCAGTAAGAATGCGCGTTCTCGCCAAACTTATCTATTATAAATTATAATGTTAATGCTTATGAAAGAAGCCTTCATGTGTAAAGAAGGTATCTATTTCATCTCTTAAGCTGCTAAAGTAAGGATGGTATAGGAAACGGGCTATAACCCTGGCTATTCGGATATGTTCATTTAATATGACTAAGTCATTACAATGCAACATTTGTGTACTGAATGGTGGGCTTCCAACAGGGCGATATAGAAGCATCCCGGCCATCCCGGGCTAGGGCTAAGGGACTGATAAAATTCGGTACTTACTGATTTCTCTTTCCATTCCTCCGCATCCCTTATTTTCCAATTTATGTCTTTTCTTCGTGCAAAATTTCTATCTTTACTTACTCTCCATCTCATGGTTTTGAACTATATCTTGTTAAATATTTCGTTCCCTAACTTTTGAATTGCCGTTCTGTCGGAGAATGTTGCTTTACCTTTTTAATATTTATGTTAATTTCAAGCCCCATCGTAGTTATTGAGAAGAATCACGCACACAACTTTTCCCATTTATTCACTAGCAAAACGTCAACATTGCTTCGTTCAACTCAAACAGGTTGGTTAAATGTTTGCACTACTCAAGGATACTTAAATAAACGCAAGACTGTGTTTGTATTGGACGCAACGCATCCATTGCCCAATATTAATTTCATTCGTAACATATTAATTATTATTACCGATATTTGGCATGTTGCTACAGATTATTTATTATCTAATACTTTGCATATCTGCGTTATATTGGTAAATACCAGAAAATCGTAATGTGGATATCTGCAAAAGACCTGACGTGACAGATAAATCAATAGTGGAAGATGATTTTGTTTTGATGATTGAGACCTCAATTATAGACGAGATGTTTCCTATTTTTTTTTTTTGTTTTTTTTTTTTTAGTGAAATTTAAAATAAATTAAATTTTAATAAATATTATTATTAAGTTCTACGGGTTAAAAAAAAAAAAAGTAGATGTTTCCTTGTGGATCAGGCGAAAGTTGTGTTACGTTAGGAGATCACTAAAAAGATAATAAATATTTTGTTACACACTCAAACATTAAACTTATTTATGTGTTTGATGTGTACTATACTACGTTCTGCAATACTCTTAACAATTCATATTGAATTGCTTTTACGGGTTGATTTTTGGTCATGACACTTCCAATGATGTGTTGTGTACACCGATACACGTCAAAAGTGGGCGTGAATGATATCTATGCGAGAAAGAAACAAATTTATATGCCCACTTCAGGCCAGACTGTAATGCAACAATGCAGTTGACGCATGCTATCGGTTATGTACACCGCGCGTAGTTTGTTGTTGTTTTAAATTTAATGTAAATTTGACACATTGATAATAATTATTCATTTTTAAAGCATTCCGAAATTTCTTGGTTTTTATGTATTGTACATTGTTTTAATATAATAAAGTATGTACACTGTTCATTTTTAACCGAAATTTGTTTTCTTCGCCTACTAGTTTCAGCTGATGAAGGGCATAGACAGTTAAAATTATTAATATTATTTCCCTAGCCGTAAAATAATTAAACTTTGAACATATTTACGTACTATTTATGATATTGTAATAATAAAAAAAGTGTACTTGCCACAGGTTCGTCAGTGGCCACGAGTAAAAAATCGATCTATTTTATAGAGCTCTGCATATCTGTCGCCGCTTTACTTTCGCCAAGCGCGCATTTACACATATGTGACACATAGTAGGTACTACATACAATTTTACGATATTGGAAGCGTGCCTCAATATTCGTATTGAGGTGTAACTATATTATATTTGCGGTCGACTCGACGTCAACACATACTCAACACGTTAACACGGCACACTTTTTTTTACTATTTTAATAACATGTCTACACATTATTGGTGAATATTTTTATCGCTCAGGTGTTTTCACTTTATATGCGATCGACGTGAAAAACTTCGCTTTTGGCTATAAAACGTATTAAATATTGCAGAATAATCATGTTTCAATATTGTGGAAGCAGACGACTTTGACAGGTTATGAAATTATTCTTGGTACAAGGTCTAGCATCGCGACAGGTGTATTAGGTATGCATTAATGCACGGAGGTAAAATAATCATTTTATGTGTCATCATTTGGACAACAAGTTACGTCGTTTTTTTTTTCGGTGTTTAATTCGTGATTGGATTTTAACTACCGACAAGTAGGTACGATTTGTTGGCAGTAGGTTATCGGAAAAAATGTAAACAATCAATCGCAGAGTCGCCTCGATCGCGCGATATTTTCATTTCGCGATACCGTTCTCGTGTGACGGAAGGCCATTTACTTGCTTTAGATTCGCGTTAACTGCGGAAGTTTAATCTTCGATTATTTCGAGAATTTCATCTGATATGGTGTGACATGGATACTTAATTAAACTCCGCGAATTAATTCCATTCCGATACAGAAAAGAGATGATATTAAATACGTTATTACCTACTCTCAAGTATGTATTTACATTTTATAAGATATCAAAACGGAAATTTCAATTGCTGTAGGGAACAAATGTATACATTTTTTTAGTACCAGTGAATCAATACTTTGTCTTACTTTTTGTCACTGGAAGTGGTTGATTTCTTCATTATAATATAGCCAATATATATCTATATATTAAAGAATACACATTTTTATTGTGATATTGCAATTTCAGAAGAAAGTTCTGAGGATTTAAGGTACAGATACACATGCTTCTTTAGTGGCATGCTAATGAGCATGCCACTAATAAGCATGCCCTAACAACTGTACACACTTGCTCATTATTGGCATGCTTATTAGTGGCATGCTCATAAATAAGCATTCCCAAAGCTAACAATCAAACACACATGCTTATTAGTGGCATGCTCTTGTCATAGAATTGAGACGCCCTTGTTCAAAATGGAAACTTTGCAAACTGAAATAGAAAATTCAAGTGAACCAATAAATCAAAAAAGTACCCGAGTTTCCATCCGCACATTTTTGATTTTAGTTTATATAATTTTTATTGTAAGATTTGAATCATTCATGCCTATTAATAAAGTTTCGTAAACATTATTTCTCACTATATTATTTTTACACAACGGTGACCGAGTATTCCGCAGACATTCGTGATTCCTACAATAAGTCACGAAAAGTAATGTTTGAGAAGATCGCATCGATAATACTAGCCGCGAAGCCCGCGAATGACATAAGCATGCTCATAAATAAGCAAGTCTGTTCACACATGCTCCAAAGATACCCCTTCTCTATGGTGAATGACAGTGGCATGCTTATAAATCAACCGGCGGTTGATTTTTGAGCATGCCACTAGGTGGCATGCTCATTTCTAGCAATGTGCGTACACACATGCCACTAATAAGCATGCCACTGTCAAAGTCGATACTGCGCATGCTCACGTGCCACTAAAGAAGCATGTGTATCTGACGCCTTAAGCAAACTCAAAATCAAATGAACGAAAAAATATTTTAGCTGCTACCGGGATTCTAACATCGAATCTCCACCCTATCCGGGGTGGCGCGTTCCAGTTTCGCCTAATTCAGCAGCTTAATACATTGACGTCAAGTTTTCGACCCTACATGTAGTCCCTTTATTTATTGATTAATATATTATTCCATTTTAGCAATTCATTTTTCATAATGCGACAGTCACAAATAATCTACCGCTAGATGTCAGAATTAAGTCTTAATTCTTTTTAATTTGAAAACATTTGAAATATGTATCTAATATATGATGTCTCTACAAATTGATTTTGTGAATAGTGTGCAATCAATATTGTACCAATTTAACAACCTGATGTATGACACATCTATGCATTTCCGGAAATTTGCATATTTTTTGCTTACGAGCGCACTCATTTTAAATTGTGCTTGTACAGGAAAACTATTTTTTGTGTAATGAGTTAGATACATCAACAAGAAAGACACTCCGTTTTAAATAGCTATAGAAATCAGGATTCATTGCATGCGAAATCACTTATTTTTAAGTAAATGGCAGCTTGACCATTTCAGATAGGTGTTTTTTATTTTTTTACCACAGATAGTCCCATCTGTGTGCAGCTGAAAACAATTTTTAATTTATTTTCCACTACCTTGGATCTAGGTTTATCTTTATTTAGTTAGGTTAGATTTTTCGCAGCGACAGTCAAAAATGAAGCTTTTAACTATTAATTAAATTACCTTGAAATATGCCAAATTCGGAAGAATGATTGCCGCTTTCGATGACAATTTTAGGTTACTCAAAATCTTCTGGTTTGTGTCTTCTGGGATATTATGCCGTGTTTTTACAACCTTTCTGGCCGACGATTCGGATCCCATTGCAGGGTCCATGGCTTGCAATACCGTATCGAAAGAAGGGTGAAAACGTTGTCAGTGTTGTGTTAAGTATTGGCTAGCAATACCGTGTCGAAAGCTTGGTGTTTATGCGTTACGTGGCGATACCGTGTCGGAATCATTTGTTGTCTTGTGTTGTGTGCATGTTTCATCTATTGTCTGATCACTATCTCTGCGGAATCTGCGACGAGATTGACTTTAAACAGCCGGATACCATGATGTCTTTAATTTGAGACCATCATCTCTATTAATGTTTATCGGTGCTCGTAGATTTTGAGTGCTTCCTTGAAAAGACGCGAATGGTGTCTCTTAGGCTTTCCGAGAATTGTCGTTTCGAATGCAAAATGATGGCCGGTATCCAGAAAATGCTCAGCCAGTGCTGATTTTCTGGATAACCGAGTTAGCATGCCCGTTTGTGCTCGTCAACCCTTTTGGAAATTGTACGCGCCGTTCGTCCCACGTATACTTTATCGCAGCGCCAACTAGCTGCCTAGTAGAATTTTCAGCTATGAAGTATTAATGTCTGGATTAGGACTCCTTTGTACCTTGTTTTGCATCAAAGCTTCAAATTTTTCTATTTTTGCTGATTTCAAGGTAGAACATCTGAAATAGGGGAACAGATATTATATATTTTTTTAAGTTTTTGCCAAAGGTTACATTACTGAATTTGTAAGTTTAATTTTATTGATAGCAATATTGGGTTTTAAAGTTGAAAACACGGGAATCTAGATGGATTTTACAAAATTCCTTTATTGAATTTCACTTCCATTCCGCTCACGCTCGGTGCAGCGAAATAATCTGATCCGACCGCGTCTGAGATTGGGAGACTCCCGGTGGACTGGAAGCGGTAAACATTTTAAGTAGATTTTCAAAATATCCCAGGTATTTGGTCGATAACTTATTTGGATCGCGATAAATCTACTTGCGAAAATATTTGCGAGGCAAAGTGATGGTGCATTTCGGATTCGTAATCCTTTGTCCGACGACCACGCCGTGTGGGTCGATAGATATTATTTAAGACTCATTAATATGTATTATTCAGCTGTGGATTCTGCACACGTGTGTGTATTGTTCATGTTTTGACGAATGTCTTAAGTGTTTTTAAACGAGATTATGTTTTTATTCTTACTTAATAACGATCCGGTACGTGCTTGTATATATACAAGGTGTGCCAGAGCTAGCAGCAGAAACATGGCCGGTAGATTCCTGCCTGTGTTGAGTCTAAAGTGTTCAAGCAACCAACCATCAAAGTTTGCATTTTTTTTCAATATTTCCGACTTTTCAAAAAGTTGAACTATCGTTACAGTAACCAGTAACTTATACCGATTATGAAAAATTCATTTGCTTCAACTTAAATAAAATGATAAAACCTCAGAAAAAAAACTTTTTTCAAATTTTTGCTGGGTTTTTATCATTTTATCGACTTTATTAAAGGGAATGAACTTTTCATAATTAACATAAGTTATTGTAATGATAGTTTAACTTTTTGCAAAAAAATAAGTCAGAAATATTGAAAAAAAAAATGCGAATTTTGATATTGCATATCTCCATAACTATTGATATTAGGTCATGGTTGCTTGAACATTTTAGACTCATAACATAGGCAGGAATCTACCAGCCATGTTTCTGCTGCTAGCTCTGGTACACCCTGTATATAATACAGAAAAAATTTACAAGCTGCGACCGTGCAGTGGTAATTGAGAAAATTTGGCTTCTTACGAGTATTTGAAATAATATTTTAAAAAAGTGTGATCTCTTCAATATATTTTAATATTGCTTACGTATCCATTTTCAAGAAATGAAAAATATTACTACTTATTTATATAGAAATTAAATATTATTAGTAAAAAAAATTAATTAAATTAATATCCTAATCAGAACGGAATTTTTTAAGCATTGTATATACTAGTGGTTACTGCGTAACAAGAACTCTTAACGAACGCGAGGTTCAAAAACTTGGAAAGATGTATTCTAGGTATCACACGGAGAGACAGAAAAGCAAATAAGCGAACATACAAGAGTATCTAGTTGATATTATAAAACACGCCATGAAAATGAAATGACAATGGTCAGGCCACTGCTCGGAGGCAATGGCCGACACTCGCTAAGCAGACTCAAGTCATCCCCGTTATAGCGTGAATCTTTACCACGTGAACGGTGAAGTGGGACCCACTACAGACTCAGGGACGTTCTACGAGCAAAAAAAAAATTGTGTATCGGCCCTGCACTTTCGCCATCCTGTTTGGCATTGTTTTAATGCTAAAGCAGTTTTCTCCCTGCGCCGCTGATGATGCAACAGAACTCGTGCGACGCGGCGAGGAAACTGCACTAACCACTTCACTGTCTCTGGGGTGCGTTGTGAAATCAATTTATCCAAAGAAAATAACAATACATAAAAATAAAATCGCAAGTAAATAACAAAATATAAACAAAAGTACAGAAATACAAGGAAAAGAAAATAACAAAGTATTAATACCAAACAGAAAATATCAAAGCATGAGTATCTTGTTGGTCTTGTGGTTAGGACTCAGCAAGTTAGTCCTATTTTCATAGCACAAGCGTTTAGCTTAGTTTGAAAATAGGAAGAATATTGATGTGACACGTATTCAGTGTTTGCATTTATTTATCTATTTAAAAAAAAGATAAATAAAACAAAATAATACACACAAAATAACCACGTGAACGTTTATCAAATTTCCGCGAAAAACTTACTGCGACAGATGCAGTACACGAGCTTTTTGATAAGGATACTGCGCAATATTGAAGCCGACCAATGTTGGGGTTGGGTCGCGGAGCGGCTAGGGGCCGAGCCCCAGTTGATATTATTGATTGAAGTTTCGCTCGAGTGAAAATTAGGAATGAAACGGCCGTAACTCATTCGGACATTTTCCTCGTCCGCCGATTCCTCCCGAGATTTATCATCGACAAATCTCTGCCTCGGGGCATCATTCATCGTCGTAGCTTTTCTTTTTCTTACTTTCTCCATTCTAGTATCGAGTTTTGACAAAAAATGCTCGCGCAAAAATCTATAGGTTGTTTTCAAAAAACAAAAACACAGCGGGCACCTATTGAAAGTGAATGATTGTATTGGTTAAGCGAGCTTTTATTTGAATTGTCTTTAATCTCGAAATGCTTTTCAATCGCGAATCAATTACCAATTTAGCATTGTTTTCTTGATTTTCTTCCGGTCAACTGATCGCAGAGATTTATTTATTCGAAGTATTTTTAACATAGAATGTGTTTATTTTTATACTTTTATTTTTTCCTGTATTTTATTTTCACCAGGCGCCTCCAAAACCTTTTTGCTGTCAAAACGATCCCGGTAGATACTTCTCACATGCTAAGTCAATGCCATGCCGTATTAGTCACGATCTCAGTAATGTACCGCCAAATTATCATAAGTGTATTTCATATAAATATAATTGTCATATTAGTAACGTTGATGTTTTATTATTTATTGCATGGATTTGTATTTTATTTATACAGCAGCGAGCACAGAAAGGTGTCCACCTTTTAAAAATGGATAAGTGAAGGTATAAATGAGTTCTAACAACTAATTGCCGTTATTTTTTCTCACTCAAACATTGAGATCAGTTTAGTCGTTACTTTCAACGTGTTAGCATTTTCTATTTTTGTTATTTGTGGATGATGGCAAAATTTAAGCACAATAGCTCAGCTTATTACAAACTAGCTTACCCGCGCGGCTTCGTACTGGTAGACTTTTAGTTATATTTTATCAATTTGTGTATTAACCTTAACATATAGATACGTGTCGTCGCGGACTTTTTATAGAACTTTTTGTGTTCTACAACCTCTCTATGGAAAGTAATTAAATATCTCTTACCGTTAAGGCAGCGTCCGTAAAAAAAAATCGCTCGACCATGTTTTCGTCGACTTCAGTTGTAAAATAGGTCACCGCGAAAACGGGGTAATATATATAGCTTACGTCCACCCTGGAAGTCCATTCTAAATATTGGTGAAAGAATTTTTGAATTCGGACGAGTTGTTTCGGAGATTACCTCCTACAGCCAAACTTACAAACTTTACCTCTTTATATATTAGAAAAAATAAATATTAATTTTAGCATTGCAATGGTGAGTTCCAGAGTTGTAGCATGACAAATTGGATGCAGTTATACTTCAGTGCTCGTTTTATAAGAAAAATTAAAGATTCTGCAGTGAAAAAAGGTACCGAAAACAAAAAAACTCTTCCGCTGAGGATCATCTGTTGAAGCGATTCTGTTTACAGATATATGGAGAGGCATTCTTCGAAGTGCAAATAAATTTTTAATGCATTTTTTGTTTGAAATAAACAGATTGTGAATCATCTTTTACATAGCGTTGCTGAGGTATCAGATAAAATAATTTTACTAGGTATGCTTACCGATTATATTCAGCGGTTTGTATGTTGAGTTCAGTAATGATCTCCGTACCCCCGACGCTGTAATGGCCATATGACATTGTTTTATGATTGATGAATCATGGTAATGGTCTTCTTTGTATCGTTATTAATGGCGTACAACAGACACTGATTCCGCATGCGGTCGATCCTTTATCATTTCTTTCGCGGCCGCCATAATTCTATCACTTGTCTGGACCATATTCTTAATGTGTGGAGTGTCCTCAATGATAAAAATAATAATTCGATAAAATACTATTTTTTCTTATTTGATTTGGATCAAAGATTTATATGAACGATGTTCTTACTCGTATTTTCTAAGCGCAATTTATACCATTTTAAAATAAGCACTTATCATATGAATTGATTTCGAGGATCGCGAAAGTGTACCCACAAAATTTGGTACGGGCAAGGTGAGACGTCCAGTTGGAATGTGGCGAATGTATTTTTCTCAGAGTTCTAGAATGCAATGCAGCAAAATTAAGAATGGGTGACGTTAAATATTCTACTTCGTGTCTGTCTTTTATCGAAGGTTTGCAGTATGCTGATTTATCCTGTGCAAGTTGTGTAAGTTTACCGGCATTTTGGATATTCAATCACATTTTGAAGTTGTGCAGCCAAGGTAACCTCTTTCTCATCATATTTTTCCGTCAAGATAAATGTTATTAGTTCTCTTGACTTATTCATGCACCTTCAATCCATGAGCTTCTTAGCACACGCCGACACAGTCGACACATCTGAAATGCCTCCGGATATCGATTCCATAGAGGGTGTGACGTAGCATTTTGTTACCCTCCAACGGGTGCTCACGCTCGTGTCTCATTGTGTAAGAGATTCAGCCAGCTGTCAAGGTACGAAATATTTTTTAACATTTTTACTTCAGCACCACCATCAGGACGAGCGACTATCCGTCCGCGTCCCGGTAGACCCTCAACAGGCCGAAAGCGTGTGGTCATGCAGGATCGTCGTACCATAGTGCGAGAACTTACGAACGAAGGGGGGTAAGCATTGGATCGGTTCACTCAATTTTGACCGAAGATATGGACTTGAAGAGGGTGTCATTCAAAATTCGTGCCGAAGCCGCTAACGATCGAGCAGAGCTCCATCGCGATAGTGCACTCGCCTATTCTTTGTATCCGATTCAAGCCTTCTTCAGCATTCCTCTGGTTTGTCAGGCTTCAACTCTCCCGACTTTGCTCCGTGTAATTTTTGGCTATTCCCCAAGTTAAAAATGCCGCCGAAAGGGACCCGATTTGAATCAAGAGAAGACATGCGGAACGCGACGGCTCAGCTGAACACCATTCCAAAGATTCGTTCCAGAAGTGAACCGCTGGGACAAATGTGTGCATTTCTACTTTGAAGGAAATGTTGCATTGTGTATGAATAAATGTGTTTGAACACACTGCTTATGTATACGCAATAAATTATATATGTAAACGAACACGACGAATCCACTACCCGCAGAAATTGCCATATCACGCCGATTTTTTGCACGACCTTGATTTTTATTGAATTATAGAATCCAGTTCCTCCCGCCTCGCCGCACCGCGCCGGTCGTAGTAAACATCTGTGACTGTCCGAATGTCGCCATAGTGCGGATAAACCGGTTTTTCATATTATGAAGACGTTTAGATTTGATCTCGCCTAATGCAAATTCCTTTTCACTTTTTTGAGAGTGGGACACTCGCCGCGCCGCCAGCCGGTGGAACGCGCCCACGCTTTTGACATTATTTTCGTTTTATTTTTTTGCATCGGACATTCGCGTGTATTCGCCATTGTCGCTGTTTGGCGACGATTCGATATCACCGCGTTGTCTTCAGTTGGAGTTCGCAGTCCAGCCTGCTATGCGTGCACTATTCCACCGCGTCGCGTCGCTAAAAACAACATAGGTATATTATTTGTTTTATAATAGTACATACAGGGTGTCTCATAGCGAGTAGCAAAAACTTAACAGGTGGATTCCTGCCTCGATAATGAGTCGAAAATGTTGAAGCAACCATGTATGCAATATTTCGAATTTTGTATTTTTTCGATATTTCTGACTTATTTATTGCAAAAAGTAGAACTATCATTACAGCAACATGTCGATTATGAATGATTCATTCGCTTTAATACAATTCAAATGAAGTGATAAAAAACTTGTAAAAAATTCTATATTAAATTTTTGCAATTTTATCAGTTTATTTAAGCTACTGTAATGATAGTTCAATTGCAAAAAAAATTGTCAGAAATATTTTAAAAAGCGCAAACTTTGATATTACATATCTCCATAATTATAGGTACATTACATATAGGTCATGGTTACTTGAACATTTTCAACTCATTATCAAGGCAGGAATCCACCTGTAAAGTTTTTGCTACTGGTTTTGAAACTTTCTGTATGCATATGGTATATCAAAGGTACATTGAAACGTGACTTTACGTAAACATTTATTTTTAAAAATAAATCTAAATTAAAAATGTATCTAGCCGAATATTATTTAACTTTAAATTCGGAATAATTGTTATAGGAATATTACGAGACACATCTTTTATTACCACTCCCATGATACGGAAGAAAAACCCTTTTTTTTTTCTTATCTATATATTTTCCCTGTATTTCCATGTTTTGTCGACATTATATATTAAGAGAAGAAAAAGGCCAATAGATTTTCCAAATCCCTACATATTATGATAGTGAAATCTGGACTGAATGCTGAGCTAACACGAAAGCTTCAGGCGATATAGAGTCGATAGAAGAGAGAAGAAGATGGAAATCCGTGTGTTGGGATACACAGAGGCTGCTGTCCCTGCTAAAAAGAATAAATGGCACCGGTCAGTTAATATTTCAAGGTATATGATAGCAATTAATATTTTTTTGATACTATAGGATGCCCAAATTCTCGTTGTGTAGACCAAATTATCGTAGCAGTGGGAGTCGCGTGGCAGTGTTTGCCTGTGGACCAAAGAGGGTGAGAGTGATTAAGAATAAATAACCAAGGATAATGGTGATTATGATGATAATGTTACTTTTATGCGTGTATACAACATGTCACGTAATTAACGCAAACCATTACAAAAATTGAAAAAGTTTTTTTTACAAGGTTTTCATCATTTTATTTAAGTTGTATGGCAGCAAATGAATTTTTCATAATCTATATAAGTTAGTGTAATGATTGTTCAACATTTTGCAAAAAATATTTCAGAAATATTGAAAAAAAAATGCAAACTTTGATATTGCATATCTCCATAACTATTGATATTAGGTCATGGTTGCTTGAACATTTTAGACTAGTAGCCGATTCTTAACAAAGTATTTTCAGGGTTTGCATTAATTACATCTTTAGCAAAACATCTTTACAACGGATCTTCTCTGGGGAAAAGCATCCGTATGAAGTGGAAAAATAATGTTAAAATTGCTTTAATTCAAACACACTTTTATACAATAAAAACTAGATCGACGATTCTACTGCTTTAATGAGATCATTTTTTTTTAAATATCCGCCTTCTGTGTTTTACTGGTGCAATTTCCCTTTAATTTCACATCCGATCCAACTTTCACATAAAATTAATGCCTTTTCTCTTAGTACACGTTTTTTTGGTGCAACCATATTACTTTAAAAAAAAAACACTTGCTGATACCGGATATATTATTACGGAACTTGCGTAGTCTGAGCATAAAAGGTGTCCCCTTTCAGAGAGAATCAAACCGAATGAATATTTCTAGAAAAATTGCGCCATTACAAATTGGCTAATCTAACGTTGCACTGTTCCGAACATGTCTGACCATTCCAATAGAGACAAAATGATACTCATGTATCGAAATGCGAAAACGTTATCCGTGTCAAGAGAATGTATGTGCAACAGAGTTTAGTAAACGATATACGTGATTATTCAACCAACACTGAAATTATTCCCATTCAAGAGCTGTCTCGCTGCAAGGCGAGGACGATTCGATGTAAGGTACAGATACACATGCTTATTACTGGCATGCTCATTAGCAAGCTCAAAACCAGCATGCCCTAATAACTGTACGCACTTGCTCATGCTCATAAACAAGCGTGCTCAAATTTAACAATCAAACACACATGCTTATTAGTGGAATGCACTTGTCATAGAATAGAGAGGAACTCTAGTTCAAAATTGAAACTTTGCAAACTGAAATAGAAAATTCAAGTGAACCAAAAATCAATATATTTTTGATTTTAGTTTTTGTAATTTTTATTGTAAGATTTGAATCATTCATTTTTTTTAATAAAGTTTCATAAACATTATTTCTTGCTATATTATTTTTACATAGCGGTGACCGAGTATTCCACAGACATTCGTGATTCCTATAAGTCACGAAAAGTAATGTTTTATCATCTCCCCAATGCGCCATATTTGTTTCATTTGTCGCGGACTGCGAAGATCGCATTGATAATCGATACTAGCCGCGAATGACATAAGCATGCTCATAATAAGCAAGCCTGTTCACACATGCTCAAAAGATACCCCTTCTCATGGTGAATGACATTAGCATGCTCATAAATCAACCGGCGGTTGATTTTTGAGCATGCCACCAATGAGTATGCTTATTACTAGCAATGTGCGTACACACATGCCACTAATAAGCAAATGCTAAAGAATCAATACTGCGCATGCTCACGTGCCACTATTAAGCATGTGTATCAGTACCTGTACAGCCTATCTTGTGACACCCTGTGCAGTTGTATGATGTGATTAAGTAGTCCAGTGGCGCGCACTACAGTGTACAGTGGCGTGAACTCAATGCTACAGAAGTACGATGGGTTGTGTTGCCGCTAGAGATTGTATTCATCCGAACTGGAGGCGCTTTGCCTGGGAATAAATACAATCTTTTTGGATAATTTTATTGTAAAATTTATATTCCCCGTGAGAGATATTTTCTGTTCTGGAATATTTGAGTACGATTCTAGATAAATTCTTGAAGGCATTAAATTATGAGGTGTATTACGTGAAGAGTTTAAAATATTATTAAACATGATACCCTACCCGCTTATTTTACGTAATGTAATGCATATTATATTCGAGCCCGCTTCATATTCAGATTAGTGCGGTGTATTTTCCATAGCATTTTCCAACATGTCAAGGGAAGACGCTGTATTTAAAAATATATTTATTCCTTTTATATCCTTTGGTGTGCAAAATAGAACGAACGGCATCTCGCTCTGCGCTCAACTGTTTACTTTTTTATGCGGTTTTCGAGACAAGCCTAATACTTTTAATAATACCTAGCAAGAATACTTTTCTACATATTTAAAAATCTTTTTTCTTATTTAAACAATTGAAAAATATTCGACAGACCTGCCGTAAAGCCGTGAAAAATCACGCAATATAATAATAATTAATAGCCTGTAGCCTGAGTCGCGCGCTGATTGACGTTTCACACTCGGGCGCCCGGGCCACTTTAGCGGCCAGTCATTATCAGTTTTATTGTTGTAATTGACAGACAGACTTACATTCAAAATTAGGATAGTCGATAATATGGCGTCTGTTTCTATTGATATTTAAATGTTGCGTAGCTCGCGACGGAAATGACGTTGCGGACTGAAAGCATTGACCTAAAAATTCCAGAAAGAATGAGCTACGCAAATTTCATGACCCCAGAGCTCACCGTTGGAGAGTTTTGATTGCTTTTATGAAACGATTTTTTTTTGCTTTGTACGTTATTCAATAAATATTTAATTTAGAATGATTTCACAGATATAGTTGCACGCATTTTTGATTGCATGAAACGCACGCTACTGTGTTAGATAAGTACCTCTCCTCACCTACTTGCCACCCGAGTCAGTGACATGACTTTTTACAAATAATGTGTAATGTAGTTCACGACAGCGCAGTATTAAATGAGCGGTATAGTAATCACTTGCAGTATCGTAATCGATACGGCCGGTAATTATTATTCACGGCACTATAGTGTTTCGCGTAAAACAATTAGTCAGTAATATAGTCAAGTTGTCACACCACACTGACCACTGCACGGTGAATGGAATATTATTTCCCAGCTGTATTTTTTTTAACGCTCGTTTATTGATGATACCGCAATGTGAAATATAATTATGTGCATGTTATTGGACGATGGTATCGCGAAAAGAACGACTGCTGCTTGCACTACGAGTATTTGAACTCTATCAGAAAACAATTAGGTCAAGTCGACATTTATCCAAGTCGCGAATCGTTTGGATTTATTTAAAAGCGGGATAATAAAAATAATCGCCGCTAGGGTAGCTTTAATTGGTTAAATTAAATTGCGGTGTGGTATTTCGATCCTAATTCGTTGGTTAATTATTATTTTTAATGGATTTATCACATACATAAATACACCTGAGCAAGCTCATTTCCATTGCATTTCCTCTTTCGCCAGCTCTAGGCTTCATTTCCATACATTATTAGTCTTTGCACCAAGACTCCATTATGCGCCGCTATCTTGCTTCGGTTGACAAGTTTTCGCGAGCAATTACATAGTGCATTCGAAACACCATTCACTGTATTACATCATTCCCTCTCTCTTCCCAGATTTCTCAACTGCATTTATCTGAGGCTTTGTTTTTTTTACTTTATAAAGCAATGAAAACATGCGTTTTTACTTCCTTTCTTTTAACTCGTGGCGTCTGCTTGCTTGTTTTCTTGACGAAAAAACTTTGGATCGATTTTTAACCCTTTTCCCGTGATCCAATCGAGCTGAAACTTTGCAAGCATCTATCAAGTTTTCGTTAAAAAAATAATAATTATAGTATAATTTTGGATTTTTAGAAATTTTAATGGTTTTTTCAAATTGGAATCATTACAAAAGTTTGATTACTACCAACGGTGCCGGCGGCCCGATAACGTCACGGAATATATAAAATTTGAATTACTCCGTCGGAAGGTATAATAGGTACTTCACTGCGAATTTCGAAAATTTATGACAATTGGTTCATAGATGACAGCACACTTCGGTTTTTTGGGAAGAAATCAAATAATAAAGAGATATTTTTATAGATTTTTGATAAAGTTAATTTACAAACAAAGGGAGTAAAATAAAAACTTCGTTCTTATGGGTTAGTTTTTTTAAAATATTTAATCGCCCGTACACGCATATCGAAGTCGAAATGTTTTCTGCGAGTGATAATAATATTGTATATACAATTTTATGCTCCTTTACTGAATGAAACTTTCTTCTGAATAAATTTGTGTTATTAGGCGCGTTACAGCGGAAAAGAAAAGTGTCGGCGGAGTAGACAAGGTGATGTATTTTTGTCTTTTTAGCGAATGCATTAAAATTGCATTCGCCTGAATCACGGCCGTTAGGCTTTTCAGTTCTTTTTACATTACACGCCGGAGAGTATTTTTAGAAATGGCATTTGCGCCGTTTCACAGCTTGCTGCAATGTGAAATAATTTTCTCGCGCGTACTTCAAAAATATTCGTACGAATTTTATACTTTTTATTCGAAAGTTTGTCATTTAGCGTTATTACTTAAAAAAGGTTACAAATAATAACATGTGCATGTATGTTTTTTTAAATCATAATTATTGAATTATGTGAGAAAATGAGGGGTGATGTTATAACGTAGACCACTTTCCATTTAAGAAAGACAATTGAATTAGTACGTTGTGTTGGTGTTTATACCCGTAAACACCAACACAACACATACTCGCCTCACTCGGGACACTCGCCTCGTGATCCAAAGGTCGCGGGTTCGAGTCTCAGCCCAGACTAGCAAGTTAGTCCTATTTTCATAGCACAAGCGTTTAGCTTAGTTTGAAAATAGTAAGAATATTGATGTGACACGTATTCCGTGTTCGCATCTCTATTTTTATTTTAAAAAAAAATAAAAAAAAATGGAAATACATGTCATGATAATATGTTGTAACGTTAAAAATCCTATTTATAACTTTGTGAATCTTATTTATGACGTTAGTTTCTCGGTTGATATCTGTAGTACGTAACAAAAAAAACGTTCTTCTCAATAAAATAATTCCAATAACTCGTAAAAAAATTGAGACGTGCATATTTTTATATTTTTTAAAGTTTTTCTTTTGCAAACGACTATTGCAAATTATTTATTTTACTCCTCCTTAGCCTTGTGGCACTTACCGTAATATGCATGTTTTACACTATTTTTATCTTATTTTTCTCTTAGTCATCCATGCTATGAATACATCCATATTGGACGGGCTTATTAATGTTAAAGGTAAATTACATTATCGATTGTAAGTCTTCAGTGCCTTTATTTTAATTTTAAATACACAGGAAGTCTCTTAGGTAGTATTGAAAAAAAAAATGCAAAATTAAATATTGCATATCTCCATAACTATTGATATTAGGTCATGGTTGCTTGAACATTTTCGACTCATTACCAAGGCAGGAATACACCTGTAAAGTTTTTGATACTAGCTATGAGGCACCCTGTATATAATGTTACATCACCAAAGTTTTAAGGGCTGGGACACATCTTTCTGGTGCTGAGAGTTTGAGAACGCGAGAGAATAGACGTTGTGAATGGTACACACCGTTTACCCAGGACCGTTCAATGAGCAAAAGCTCCCATATCGGTCTTGCTCATTCGTCTCCAGGTTGACATTTTTTTGATACTACCAGGCTAGACCGTGCTGCCCCTCACAGGTCGTTTAAACCGTTGCGAGGTGGCACGGCCGCCAGTGCAAACCAACCCATTTACAGTCTGCCTACAGTGCTCATCAACTTTTTTTATTAGAAATCAATAAAACTGGCAATAGGTGCTCTGTAAATATGGTTCTGGCTTGACGTGGATGGCTGCAGATCGAATGCCTTGATTACTGAATGTCACAGACTAAAAATGGCGGATGGGAGTCGCCTCTTGATCTGATCCCTGAACTTAGGGGCCCTCGTAAACGCGTCGATATTTTACCATATAAAATACCTTCATATAATGTACCATCGTAGTTCGCATTTCTGAGAAAATATATAGTATTATATATTTGTGGTCTTTGAAAAACTGAGGCTAGGCGAAGCATCTCTCTTTGGGAGGCTAACGCGTGTCGCCGAGGATCAGAACATTTTCAATACCGAGAATTATGATCTGCAGAGAAGAAGTCAATGCTATACCAAGGCAAACCTCGTTTTTATTATTCTGGAATTTTACAACCTACTGTTGTTGTGTACCTTTATAATATGATGCGCAATGTACTATTTAATATGCGCCTCTAATGTAATAAATATTTTGAATTCTATGTATTGATTTAAACCTGAGACCATACATAGGCAACTTGCGGTCCGCGAAAGACATTTGTCCGCTCCGTAAAAAACTTTTATTCTACCTGCCGGATTTATTTTCATTTCACCAACATTTAAAATCAGAAAAGAAAAGGTGATCAAGATTACTGACTCTCATTCAGCTGAAAATACTTTTTGATTATCAACTACACGTATTTCTCAAAATATCAACGATTTGGTTAAAATTTAATGCAAAAGTCACATTAAAAATTTTCAAATGCACCTTTATGATAAATTATTTATTCAAAGCCTGTCTTGAAACATTCAAATAATTAATAGCTGTTAGGCCATCGGCTATTGTCGATTGATTAAATACTAGTATACTTGCCTGCAGAAAAAATAATATCCATGTTAGGAAATATAAATATCGGTATATTTTTTCCTGAACTTAATCAGATAATGTGTATTTCTAAACATTACACAATTCTTTAACATTTTTTCATAAGATTTGGTTATTTTTTGAAACTGGCGACGACAATGTGCGCACTGTATACGGCGTTTTTGAATTGTAATATAGGTTATATTCTTTGTGGTCTTTGAAATTCTACGCAAACCGTTTTTTTTAATCAGTAGACTTCAACATTATTCTTTCGACATCCTTTTTCTTTCTGATAAATATGATGTGAACAATATGGCGTCTTGCCTTATTTTTGACAGTTAATTTGATATTTCCAGCTTCGTGTCTCGTGATGAAATGACGCAAGTTGAAAATAGTCGCGCTGCTCTAAAAAATCCAGACAGAATACCCTGTGCAAGTACCACGACCCCAGCGGGCACTATACTGCTCAAAAGTTTTGGCTACTTCGCATAAATAGATTTTCCGCTTAATAATAAGGTAATTTATATATCGCTACAGCTTAAGGATACCGTCTATGCTTAAAATTATTAATACTGTATTCTAAGTGGTAGTTACTTAAAAATGAAAGTATTTCCTTACTACTATTAAAGTATATATACGTAGTAACTGTTCCTCACACACGGCATAGCTTTTCAAAAGGTTGCTTGTGCTCGCTTCATCTAGGATGACCCTCCAATCCGCATCGACTACTTTATACGATAATTATCAAACATTTATTATTTCTCCGTGTGGAAAATTTTGTACATCGCAAAATTGTGTTCAATTAAAAATATATTTATGACGTGCGATTGTGATAATCGCCGTGTGGGAATTAGCATTTCTACCGGTTCTCTGCTTGGCCACATCCTTGACTTTGACATACCTAACGATAAAGTAATTGCAGCGGACAAGGTCAAATATTTTGCTTGCGTTGCCATGATGATTTATTTCTGTATCGGTCGTCAATGCGAATACATACAAAATTTATTCTAAAAAAAAATTCACCTATCAAATATGCAGAGTTATTTGGAAAACATTAGTAACCTCGCAGGACTATATTCCTGCTTTAATTATGAGTTGAAAATGTTCAAGCAACCATGACCAAATATGGAGATATGCGACATCTGAGTTTGCATTTTTTTTCAATATTTCTGACTTATTTTGTATAAAACTTTGGACTATCATTACAGTAACTTATATCGAATATGATAAATTCATTCCCTTTATACAAGTCAAATAAAATAATAAAATTCCAACTGGAAAACGTTCCAATTGGAATTTCTGCAGGGTTTTTATCAACTTGCATTGAAACAGATAAATTTTTCGTAATCGATATAAGTTACTGTAATGATAGTTCTACGTTTCATAAAAAATAAATCATAAATATTGAATAAAAACTGCAAACTTTGATATTGCATTACTCATACATAAGATTTTTTTGTTTCAAATGACCAAAAGGGTCGGAGCCAAGACGCCAAGATATTCCTTTTTTTGGACCCCCCACTTTACCAGCCGATAACTTTTCGAGTTTAGATTTTTTTTTAATTTTTTATGTATTCTTAAAATATAAATAAATGGATGGCTTTTTAACAGAGCTTGTAAAAACGCCCGAAATTCGTGCCTCTAGACTAGAATACCCCCTTAACCTCATTCGTAGTTCTCATGCATGTTCTTCGATTGTTGAAGCTTTTAACGTACATACTTGTGGGAGTAATACAAGTTATTACCCGTAAAGTCTCATTGTAAGTGCATTTTACCACTCGTAAAATTATGAAGCTATTAAAAAGGTATATTAGTCGGTTGTAATTCAATAAAAATAATTAAATTGTAAAATTGTGTTTCTTTTTATTTACCATTAAAAGGTTGTAAAATTGTGTTTCTTGATATTTACCATCCAGAACAATCAGTCCGGATATATTAATGTAATATTTGCGCCTTAAGGCTTAACTTAAGGCACTACTTAATTAATACTTAAGTAAGTAGTGTCAGGGAATGTTCTACTGTAAATGAAATCAAAGCTTGAAGGTGTGTATAATTGTACTATTTATATTAATATTAATAATAATTAATATTATAAAACTCACTACTTTATTTGTATATTGTCTTCCAAATTCGCCCAAAAAAATACATTCTAAATTGATATTAAGGACCGAATTCACAGTCAATACTTACATGATTTAAAGGTTAAGGTACGCCTTAAAAGTGTAATTTTTCAGTACAAAATAACACCTTTAAGGCGTACCTTAACCTTTAAATCATCTCAGTATTGACTGTGAATTCGGGCCTAAGTGTAAGGTATAATATTTAAAAAATATATTTATGCATACTCGTTAGTAGTATTCATATTGCCAGCCTCTCCGAAGCAAACATTTTACACGTGGTATATTCAGAAATTCAGATGTTATTTTATACTGCAAGTAACAATTTAGAACAAAAAATTAATCGCCTTTAAAAAAATCGCATGTGCCAAACCTAACGCCGTGAACATTCAACGGGTTGTGATGAAAATTTTCAACGCCCGAGCATTTTTCCGATATGACCAACTTCATTAATTTCCTCTCGGGGCAATGCGTTTCGCTACGACAATAATATTCCAAGTTTTGCCAATTAGACCGGGCGCGCCTGCCCCGCTGATGAAGTGCAATTAGCGAGGAAAGCTGTCGATTGCGCGGTAATTGAATAAGTGCGCAGTGCCGCCCGATTCTTTTTTTAAAATTTTTACCGGGTGCTAAACTAAAATGATTAGGAACGGAACAAAATTATTGAACCTGATGTGCTATGCAAATTGCGTCACTCGGTGACGGCGGGGCATTTTACGATTCTTCGAAAACGTTTCCGATTGCGTGGTAATGATATTGAGCTTTCCTTTTAAGCTGTGTTGTGTTGCCTACGTGATATGCCGTATCTAAATGAGCAGATTATTCAGAGCATGGAAAATGCATTGATGATATATCATTTAAGATTTATTTTCTATTAAATTTTCAAATCACCGATGTTTACATTTTCGCATCGTGTGTATCCATTTTTCTCGCTCATCGACGCGTGGTGCGAATCTATGGTCTGAACGTATTATTCTGTTTTTAATACAACATTCTTCATCAATCATTCTTATTGTTCTTCAATCAATCATCTTCTTCGATATTATTGTATATTGTTTTTCTAATACAGTTAGTCCTCTACATGCGTACATTTCAAATGTTTTTTATTTTTATTTTTTGGGAAACATACAGTACAATATAATGATTTTTGTATATAATATCGAAAAAATATTATTTAGAATGACTATTGAAGTTTCCTCGAAGCTGATAAAAGAAAATTAAGTAAAAAAAATGATGAAGAATATGCGATAAAAGTTTAAATTATGATCAAAATCATTTCAAAGATTTAAATTATGATAATGCATAAAATGCGAAGGGTGGGAAGAGGAAGGGAATGGGATTCAATTAAAGGAGTATTAAATTTATTTCAATAATCATAAATGAGATTACGGAGTTTCATTTTGTGTGTGTGTGTGTGTGATTCATATTTGATGGTCCGTGTCCGTTTACATAAATTTATTTAAATAAGTGAACATTTTAAACATTTACTGGGTTTCCTAATTTGGAGTGATAGTTTGTATCTTTGTCGCTTGCCGGCGCGCAGGACCAACGTTTTCAATATTGTTTACAGTAGTCGCGTGTAATCTTCTTTAATTAGTGCGTATATGTGTGCTCTTCGGCATAGCCACATTACTGTTCGATTAATTTTAAGCACTGCACGATGTCGGATACTAAGCGCAAGAAAAAATTTGTCATTATTATAATACGTTAAAAAAATGCTGGATGCCTAGGCTAATTATTTTCGACTTTCTGTCTGTTTAACCCAAAAGGGAGTTTTCTTTTCGTTTACCCTCAAATGTTGCTCCTCACATCCTGTGTATCCTTTGTGCCTTTATATATTGAAATATTTTGATGGTTTATGTATATTTTTAAATAATAAAGAAGTGAACTGACGGGACATTGAAGGCAAAATTTTGGATGGCAACCGTGCGGACCAATTTTGTTTGCAGTGCTGGGTTGCATGGTTGCCTTTAGCATTATAAATTGCCAACCTGGCGGCGAATGAGTAGGACCGATATAGGAGCTTTTGCTTATAAAACGGTCCTGGGTAAGTGGTGGGTCTGCCCTCATGTATGCTATTTATATTATTTAATTTAATCTGAATACATGACGATTTTTTTTATAACCTCAAGATCAGGACGGAAGTTTTTCTACCACAGGCGTGATTCATCTTGATTGATTGCCCCGTTTTGACGTTGCCGCAGTCAAGGTAGCGGTGCGTCTGCATACAAATCGTCAATAATAATTTATTGAGCAATAATAGCGCTGCATTTCATGCGCCGCTCATTGTTTGCTGGTTTTCATTTAAAATCATGTTACACTCTCATTGTAACGTCTTCCGTGCAGCGAGATGAGACGTCTTTGTTACAAAAGCAATTTATGTTACGGCTTAAACATAACTATATTTTACAAGTCGCTGAGTGAGGTTCACAAGATCGACTCGGAGTTTTCAAAACTTCAAACTTACGCGTGCTCGCCGAACGGCAGATCATCGTGCGTTCACACGAGACGATCGAAATTTGTTTCCTCCAGGCTCGTCGGTTCATAGTATTTCCGACTTCAGAACTTACCCTCGTCGTAATATGCGGTACATATTTGTCGGTCATGCCAGGTATTGCGTGACCCGAAACATCCGCAATTGCCGTATTGTTTGACTTTCCTTTCATTAATCATCATGTTCTGTGCGGCCGAAAAATCATAAGTAAATCATTCTTCATTATATCTAAACACTCCTATATCAATATTTTATTTCTTTTAAATCTGTCTCAATTACAATAAACATGTCTGTATTGAATGGGTTGTTTCAAAACTCCCGCGGGTATTTTTTTAACAAATTATATGTATCATTGTTGTCTTAAGTTAAAACATGTTTTTTTTTCAATCATTTTTTGTTACGCCGGTACATGTACATATACGCTT
Source organism: Agrypnia vestita (assembly GCA_016648135.1). NCBI lineage: Eukaryota > Metazoa > Arthropoda > Insecta > Trichoptera > Phryganeidae > Agrypnia > Agrypnia vestita. Next base: position 137,487 of record JADDOH010004227.1, read on the forward strand.
TTTAATTTACGTGTTAATTTTCAATCATCTTTTAATTGAATTTGTTTTGTATTATTACACGTTTATTTATTGTTTTAGTATTATGCGTATTGTAATATATTAGTGTAAAGTTTAGACATGAGAAACACTCGGTATCTCGTGTTGATCCCACCGAGTGCAAGTCCGGATTCTCAATACCATAAAAGTTGTGAACTTCTAGCGACCGCGTCACTCATAGTCGTCGAACCTATGCGAAGAACATTAGGGGCTTGAATGATTCGGCCACTGTATGAACATATACAAGTACAATAAATGATATGTACATAGAAAATCACATTGTTGATACTATCAAAAGTCTATAATGCTTCCCTTGAAGTCATAATAAATTTTTTATTGATTTTAAAGCTGCGTCATTTGTTGATGCAGCTTAAGGTGTTTATAATATTAAAAAAAAAAAACTATCTTTTAAATAGCGGTTGCAGGCTCGAAGTGCGCGAGTAAATGCAATATTTTGTTTAAAATCATGTATTGTATGAATCAAAAGCATTTTAAAATCATCAAAAATGTAAAAATTTCTTGCGATTATTAAAATTTATAAACTTACTTATAACAATTATAAAAATAAAAAAACAATAATAATATTGAATATTATTTCTTAATTATTTTCGTACAGTTTTATCGTCATAATACTATAGCTAGACCGCATTCAAAAGAATGTGCGTTTTTACGATGCAAAAAATGAACACAAAAGAAGTTTTTCTAGTAAGTAACCTTTTTTAAACTAAAAAATAAATATTTATTTGGAATATCATATTAAGGCTTGTAATACGGGCTTTCCAGGCAACTTTCCCCCGCTTTCTTCTTACCGGACAAAGCTAGGGAATGGTCTTTTGATTGTGGTCGACCTATAGCTTTATACTCGTAGACAAACATATTCAGCGTACATATAAATATCTATTGATCATTTCTAAGATACTGAAAACGAATTTTTTGACCGCGGCCTGTCAATTAATGCTTATATTTTCTTAATTATTGTAAATATTGTTCAGTTTATTACTTTTATATAAGAACAAAGGTTTTATGTAAGTTATCGTCCTTAAAAAATATAGTCTAGCATTTACATTCCTATATAAATGAATAATAAAAACCCACATTTTCAGAAAAAAAAAAACGCCGAAATATGCATTTGCAGTGAATGTCTAGCCTTAAAAATATATGCAGTAGTCTGTAGCTCCCTTAAAATTTCGTCCTCGAACTTTATAATCATTTTTAAAATTGCCGATTGAATTAAATTTTTCGCACGATAAGTTTCGTCGGTGAGTAAAAAAGTAAATGGGAAAAATACAGCTGATTTGATTTCTGTTTCAGCGAATAGCTGACAAACCTTCTTTACTCGGTGCCCTTTTAAGTTTCCCCCAAGTAACCGCCTACCCAGTACCCGCCAGCCGACGTCCATTCCATTAATTGGCTATTCGGTTCAATCGTTTCAAAATGGCAGCTATTTTTCGATTTCTGTTCACTCCTTTGTTGGATTGATGAAAAGAGTAACGCAGTTATGAAGTGAGCTGATTGGATTGGACGTAAATTGAAAGTTGCTCTATAAAGAAACCATTTGGTATAATCAATAGATGTTTACTAGTTGTGTTTGTTTACGTTGAACAATAAGCAGGTAAATTGTGCTGTCAGCCATGTCATTAGCAACGAAAAGGATAGTTTATTTACAACATTAATTAATTAAACTAAGTGATAATGATAAAAAACAGAATGAGACTGATGTAGAATTTTTAGTTTTAATTTCATGTTGCCATCAGTACCTACCTACCTATCGGAATAATATTAATGAACAATTATTATTATTATACTAATGTTTAAACCCTGTCTAATGACAGGCATAAAAGAATTACATAGAACGGTTTGTGCGAAAAAAATGCAATAGTTTTTATAATTACCTACCTGTAAATTCAGAACATTGAAATCATTCACCTGATTCTTATATTTAAAATTATATATTTACTTCAATGTAATGTTAAATGTTCTCTTTTTTCTGTAAATTAAATTAATTTAAATGTTAGTTAAAAAAAACTAACAAACTTTCTACTAACCATATATATTGTTTTTAACTTTGACCGGCTTCGATATTACTATATCTTCATCAGGACGGTCGCACTAGATGCAGTGGTATTAAATACAGTCGACCTTAAAATTAATCAATGTCATTTACACAAAATTAATAACTATGTCCAATCATAAAGTTAAGGCTATAAACATTAAAACACTATTACAATATTTCACTCTTACAATAGCAAATTACTAATGTTTTACGAATGTTTACTTGTGATGAAAATTTTCATTTATGCTGACGAAGCTTACTATGCATAACCTCAACTTCTTCACGTATTTAAACAGCTGAAAACTTAATAACTAGAAACTACTACCGGTTTGGTTTAAACGTAAATTCATTCTCGTACAAGCCGTCTCGTGTTTAATTAGCTTATAAAGTCAACAAACGTTTTGAATTTCATTGCCTATTTATTTATTCTTCTTTTCATTTTGCCTAGTTACTGAAACTGGTTGTTTATAAACGTTCATTTATTTATCAGTTTAATTTTTATTTTTTATTTAGTTTTGGAAAACATTTTAATGATATCAGTCGTTGAGAGGGTGTAGATTACTTGTGTTTAGGGATTAAATCCAGAATTTAACTTGTGTTTGAAAAATGAAAAAAAAAAATGAATACTTTCTTCGTCTTTAGTTTAAATGTGTACTTTTTATAATTTTTTATAATTTATATATTTTTATAATTTTTCTTTTAGTATAGAGGTCTCAAAATTTTTCCAAAACTTAAAAATAAGAAACAATGAAGAAAAACTTGTATAAAATAAAATGAAATGATGACAAGAATTTTTCAATCAAATATTCAACAATTTTTAGTTTCCTGTGATTTATTGATCGGGTTTTTTCGCTAGAAATCAATTCCTTGAGAGGGAGAGAGAACAAAAATGATCAAATTTTGTACGTGAATGTGGTTCAAACTTTCAAAGCCCGAATTCGTCAACAGACAGAGACGGTCGATTTGATTGATGATACCAGTTATTATATAATATTAAGTTGAGAATAACGGATCAAATTGATTGACAAGAAAGACTTTTTTTTATTATACAACTTTTTTCTTAATTGAAGATTTGAAGTCTTGAGGAATATGGTGATCATAATATTTTCAGAACTGTTTTTAAAATGCTCTCTACTAAGTTCGGTATTTCAAATAACTTTCTTAATCATTCATCAAATTTCTCCTGAAACGGACCAACCCGCTTTCGAACGGTGTCTCGTTAATTAATTTTTTAAGAAGGATTTTATAAGAATTTCTCGCTGTAAGTGCCAATCTTCCAAACTGATTTTAACCATAAATTTATTTCTCAGGAGAAAACGAAATAAGACTTCCGTTTCGGCACCGGAATTCCGGATTCCCTCCTCTTAACCGAAGTAACTAACTAAGTAACTTACCGTCACACTGTTCTCAGAGCGGTAGGCTGAGAGGATAGAACGTCACAATCTTCCGTCCTGGCACATTACTCGTTTCGTCCACTTTCAGACATCTCGCGTACACTTTTCGGTTGTTGAAGTTTATCTGGTCACGCCAGGTCTTTCGCGGGCGCTCTGCTGCCTTCAACACTCACCTCATAAATCCTCTTTGCCATCCTTTCTTCATTCATCCGTTCCGCGTGTCCAAATCTCAGCGATCTTTTCTTTATTCTAACTATTACGCTACAGCCAGCAATTACATTCACTTCTAATTTGTTCATTTTACACTCTATTGTACAAAGATTCTCCACAAGTACGTTTAAGCGACAGTATTACTGAAGATATTATTTTATATTCGTTTTCTATCTTAGAAGTTCAATAAAATTAAAATGTACGCCTAGTTAGTTATTTTTAAAGCGTTGCGAAATTAAATAAACATTTACTCTGTTTTTTTCATCACGTTTGTTGAAGTTGTTGCGGAAGTGTACTAAAGTTAACGGACCTAATCCGTACAGTATATTATTTTACGCCAACGTAATATTTTAGCGTCGCGTCCGTTTATTACGACACGCTAATACCTATTATTCCACTGCCGTCTCATCGCTTACTTTGCTCTGATATTCCGCTCGACCCGCTGAGCAAACTTTCGCCGTCCGCGGCGCCGTCTGATTAAAACGCGGTGCATCGGTGCGTTCCATCGGCCGCGCACTTAGCATTTCTGTGGAAACACGCGGTTCTTTGTGCCGTATCTTCCCCGCACATCTCCTATCGTCTGCTTCTGCTCATTTCTCTCTGAATAGATGTGTCAGTCACTTCCGATCCTCGGTCGGATTTATCGCCTCTCGCTCGGTACCGCAAGGCGGTGCGGCCTCTCTCGCGTTTTAGGCACAAGCGGGGTTTTGTTGTGCGAGGCAGGAGATTGCCGAGATTTAAATTGCGCTAGAAATAATTATAGATAAACTAAATAGAGGTATTAAACATAGTAAAATTAAATCTCAAACATTTTATAAACATAGGTATATTTTTTTATTTGTGTATTAATATTTTTTTGGAAAGAGTAATGTAGTCAGTATAATAATAGTATTAAAGTTAGTTGGAGTGAAGGCAACATTTTTTTTATTTTCGGCTGTCCAGATTCACTAAAATATGGTAAAAAATAAGATGAACTAAATATTTTTGTACAGCATATTCAGGAGTTGAAAGCTCTATCCACCCCTTTCACCTTTTGACAAATAGTTAGCAATGTTTGCGACCAGTGCAGCATCTGAAAACGAAGTTATCGTTCATTGATATTACGAGTATCATAGTATTATAACGAGATGCTAAAAATAATTTACGCACTATCCGAACCTCTGGTAATATGTCACTTGGAACAACACTGTTGTAGGATCTAGGGTGGTCTACAATTATTTACAACATTCATGAAATGTCTTCAAACGTCTAGAACAACTGAGAAGCGACTATGACCTCCTAAACACTAGAATAATATAGAAAGTACGAAAATACCAGCATTTGGATATAAATACGGAAAACACTAGAATAATATAGAAAGTACGAAAATACCAGCAGTTGTCGTGTTTTGACGGATCGTTCAGTGCGAAGTCGGCCTCGAGCCGTGAGACGACCCCCAAAGTGGCCAGTCGTGAGATAAGCACTTAAGCTAGCGTGACTATGTGCGAGAATTAAATACTCTACGAGCGATGACATGTATTACCGGGTGTTCATTTGCGAGTGATATATTGCGAAATAGTGTAGATTAAAGAATAGCGTTTAGTTAAATTCATGTTAAGTGACTTTGTACATTGAATAGCTAATTAATCATTATTCAATAAATCGCTAATTAATTTAGAGTTATTTCATTCATTCCTCCCTAGCCACGATGTGACAGTATACTACGCGAAGATACAAATTGATAACATAGAAAAAGCAAAATTTGAAAAGGTAGTTGTTCACTCCGTCCTAATCAACGTATTCTATGACGTTTAATTACTCACCTCATTTGTATTCCGGTATAATTGTAAATTGTAATGTTGTCATCGTTTTTATTTTTATAATAATAATTTTATATACATATTTGGAAATCAAAAGTACGCATGGATATTATTCATTGAGTATTCATCGTATTTGTATTATTGTGTCATTGTGTATTCGCATTTTTGTAATATTGTGTCATTGTGTTCCTATTCGTAATATTTGTAATGTTTTGTCATTGTGTACGCGCGATGTTTTTGACTAATGATTGTGAGATATCAATTTCTGTTCTTTTACGAGATCATTTCGTTTGAAGGGCGAGTTCTATTAAAAACTCTTTCGATAAAACAATGGTCCGGTTCGGAAATGGTGTTGCGCGTTTCGTCAGTCATCCTGTCGTTGTGAAACAAGCATTGATTCGGTTCTTCGCAAAGATCCACCATTCGCCCGTTTATAATGCCGGCCGATATATTTAAACAAACTGTGTTTTCAAAACTCATTAGTGTCCGGCCTTTGCAGCAGCGTAGGAAATATTGTTATCATACGTGCATTTTAATTTTGCATTGCGAGAGTTCAGGCTGCGTTTGCTGTCCGGCCGCCAATTTTTAATGAAGCGTTGTGCAACGGATCAGCATTAAATTAAATTGGAATTAAATGAAAGCATTCTCAAACACAGAATCACAAACGTTTTAATGATCGCGCTTTTTTTCAGTTGAGAGATTAAAATCTAAAAGCTGATAGGTACATATTTATAGTATTATGTATTTGCTAGCTGCGACCCGTCAAAGATGACGGAACATTAGTTCGCGTCTTTACTAAGCCCTAGTATATATTTATAGCATCTTTTTGGCACTCCACTGAGAGGCGGCCGTGCCGTAGTAACATGCGATGAACGGCCGGTTCGGGTTTGATGGCCCGGGGTTCAAGGCCCATCTCCGGCCGCTTAATTTCGTTTTTTAGCCGTGAATTCGAACGAAATTACGGATGTTACACGAAGTTACGGGAACAGATAGACAGACAGACAACGAAAATATTATGTTTTATTATGATGGCAAAGGCAATTTTGCAATTCATGCGATATCGGATTGCTGCCTCTTTATTTTATAAAACACGTATTTGTAACACTAAAACTATGAAATTAAATTATAAAGATTTTTTCAATTTCAAAAGGTTGATTCCTTATTGCCTGTTAAAAGGATGCGCTAGGCTTTTGTATATATTTTTTTACAATATTCTCCACAATTATTTATAAAAAAAATTATATATATTTTTAAATAGTTTGTTACATTTGTGAAACATGGTAGGTTAATATTTTTGTATCACTTCGATACTTGATACTAGTATGTTGGTACTGGTTGGGTAATTAATCAAAATTTTGTCGGTGGATACGTACGCTTCCCTGTCAAGTGACATTTGACACCGGCCATGGAGAGGTTCCCACTTAGATTGTTTCCGAGCAGCGTGACCGGAAAATCTAATTACACTGAAATTCAGAGCTTTTAACATCTGGATTTTTTTCTATTAAAAAATGACCGACAATTTATACTGTGTAATATGTAAGACTACGTATTTAATAAATCTACCTACTAGGCGTAAACCAGTGATAAATCACGAGACATAATGATATCAATAACGACCCTTGCGTGTTGCCTGAGGAGCGCGCTGATTGCGTGTCACACTTTAACAGTCTAAAATTGTAATTCCAGTCACGGAATTACAATGTCACGGATGCTACAGATGATTTAATGCCCTGCTTTTTTGATTTATGGAATCTTCTACCCAGCTTTGGGACTCTAGCAGACTCTTTAATAAATAATAATTAAATATAGGTATTGAGAATTAATGGAGAATTATCGAAATCTTAATAGATATGTTGCGAAATGTTTCAATATTGCATATTTATCGATAGAAAGTAATGAAGTATTTAAGAAGAGTAAAGCACTTTTCATGATGCAAAAACTTGAGTCCCGACAGAAAATATCCGATCTCGTTGTGCTACACAAGATTGTCAGCGTAGCTATTGATTCTCTTTCTCTATCTGACATAAATTTGCATGTTAAACCCCGTATAAGAAACCCGGAGTTCTCTAGAATAAGCCAGCACACTAATAATGTTGGTTACTTTTCTCCCATCACAAGGTTGTGTCGCACATATAATATGTATTATGCTGACCCTAACATAGATGCTGATATTCTTGCAGATACCTTATCATCGTTCAAAAACTCACTCATACACAATATCAATTTTCTAAACGATGATCTGAACCTATAGATCCATTAACTCAATTATTTATTAAATACTAATCGCACTACATTCAAACACTAAATATACAATACACATAAATGTATATGTAAAATATACTTAAATGCAAAAATACATGTTACTAGAGCGTGCCGAAGGCACTTGTAATTGGGATAATGGGCATAGTCTTCATTTATAATGTTTTATTACTAGAGTATCATGTACCTATTACCCTGTTAGTGTCTCTAATAAATATATATAAAAAAAAGTATGACGGGTTTACTACTTAACGAGTAGTAAACCTGCAGTATGTAGTAAAATCTGCAGAGATTAAATAATTTACACTATTGTGCGGATTAATGTGAACACAATTGATATAAAACACAATTTAATATGAACACGTATTTGCTTTGCCAGTATTATATTTAATATTCGGCTTACATATTTTTATGAAATATCCTCAACGAAAAACTCGAATTAAACGAATATATTTTTGATAAGGATTTATAATCATTTGATTCGATTTAAAAAGTGTTTGAATAATCTCGCTTCCCGATATGTGTTTCCGAGTTAAATTAATTGCAAAAGTAAATGTATTTTCATTTCGATCTCGGTCATGTTTGTAAACTCTAAAATCGTCATAGTGACTCTTTATTTAATAAACTCGTAAATAAAATAGCAAAATGGATCCCATTCCCGAACGTTAACATGATGCAAATTTTATCATGGATGGTATTTTCTATTTAAATTGCATATTCAATACAATTGAAACGTATATTATATTCAAGTACACATTCTTATTGCAATTTTTCAGAACAAAGTTCTGTTAAATTTAAAATCTTTTGTTTTATTAATCAGTTAGAAAGACATGCAGCAAAATTAAATTAACGAAAAAATATTTTGGCTGATACCGGGATTCGAACCCAGATCACCGGATCAGATTTCCGGGCAGGTGTGTTACCAATTATGCCACATGAGTCCTAGTAAGTCCCATTTAGTCTTTTCTGATGCGGTAGGTACAAATTACTTTGTGTAACTGCCTCTAGGAGAAGCCAGAATTAACCGTTTAATTCATTTTTTAAGTTTTGGACACGTTTGATACAACACACATATTATTTCAAGAACATGTTCTTATTGTGAAGTTGCAATTTTTCAGAACAAAGTTCTGTGAAATTTAAAAACAATTTTTTTTTATTAAGCAATTAGAAAGACATGCAGAAAAATCAAATCAACGAAAAAATATTTTGGCTGCTACCGCACCATAAAAAGTGGATTGCTCTAAAAATGGATCATAAATGTTAATCAATTAATAAATTAGACTTACAGATAAGGTCGACATATTGACGAAAACGTACCAGGTTGATGTGGTGTAATTGGTAACATACCTGCCTGAAAAGCTAGGCGATCTGGGTTCGAATCCCGAAACATTATTATTTATTAGTATTTACATTATTTTGTATGTTTCTTTTTGTGATCGCAGTAAATTGTACGATATTAACATTTTATGCATGGAATCGGATTATTTTGCGAATAACAACTGGATATACTCGTATATTACGATATCTGTTCAAACAATGTGACACAATGTATTGCACGGCCAGCCTTCCATACATTACATTCATTTGGTTTTGTATCATAACGCGTGACAAATTAATTACAAACATCGCTAGATTATTTCACCTCATATATTTAGCAACATCTATTAAATTAAGTATTTTTTATATCCCTCTATATTATTAATTGTCGTTTTAACAATGTTTAATTCACTTCGGTGCTTGGATATTTATCAAAGAATTTAGACAAATTTGTGTAATCTTCGATTATTATTTATTTGTCAATTTATGAGGTAAACAGGTGTAACTGTAAGCTATTCCACAATCCTTTACAGGTGGATTCCTGCCTTGATTATGAGTCGAAAATGTTCAAGCAACCATGACCTAATATCAAGAGTTAAGGAGATATGCGACATCAAAATTTGCATTTTTTTTTTCAATATTACTGACTTATTTTTTGCAAAATAACAAACTGTCATTACAGTTACTTATATATCTAATATGAAAAATTCATTCCCTTTAATACAAGTTAAATAAAATGATAAAAACCTGCCAATTCCAATTGGAATTTTTCAGGGTTTTTATTATTTTATCAAACTTTTATTGAAACGAACGAATTTTTTGTAATCGATGTAAGTTACTGTAATGATACTTCAACGTTTTGTAAAAAATAAGTCAGAAATATTGAAAATAAAATGCAAACTTTGACATTGCATAACTCCGTAACTATTGACATTAATTAGGTCCTGGTTGCTTGAACATTTTTGACTCATAATCAAGGCAGGAATCTACCTGTAAAGTATTGTGGACTAGTTTTGTTACACCCTGTATATAGTACATGACCACATTCATCTGAATATTTTACTTAAAATAAATAAATAACTTTATATTTATTACATATACATTCTTGTTTTATATATATTTTTATTTATTGTCTTTTGCTTAACGAAATTATTTTCTCTTGACAAATTCGTTGTTTACGCGTTCCTCATCAATTTGTAATATTTACCTACGTCAGCTTCTCAAACATGATTGTAAACAAACATAATCCTCTCGTCTTTCTTAAAATTAATATGCATACATTATATTTCGGTACGGCATGATGTGTTGTAAGATTTGAGTCAGATGCTGTAGTGTGCTTAGTGTTAAAATTATTACGGGTAGATTTATGCTAATATATACCTTAGTTATTAATGAAAAATTGATGTCGAAAACAAAACGAACGATTTGTGTAAAAATAACCTAACCTAACGTTTTACGTGAAGTAACAATTTGTATGTTTAATTTAAATAACTCACTTTTTTATAATATTATTAAATCTACGCTTTGTGCATCAGCAACAGAACCTTCTTAGTGTTAAAATTATTACGGGTAGATATATGCTAATATATATACCTTAGTTATTAATTAAACATTGATGACGAAAGCAACGAAAGATTTGTGTAAAAATAACCTAACCTAACGTTTTACGTGAGGTAACAATTTCTATGTTTAATTTAAATAACGCACTTTTTTATAATATTATTGAATCTAGGCTTTGTTCATCAGCAATAGAACCTTGATTATTTTAATCTTAGTATTATCTGAGCCGAATTTATTTTTCTAATCAAGCGATATCGCAGCAGGGAGACGAGGAATAGTGCAAAAAAATGTAATTTGCTTTTTAAATGGTTAAATATTATTATGTATATCCATATTTAAATTACCATACTATTCTAAATAGTAATTATTAATTGCATCAAAAATAACCAGAGTGTACAATGTCTGTCCGCATTATCTGAGTTTTCGATTATCCCGGGTAGGCTCGGTCCACATTACCTCGGATAATCGGGGTTCTACTATGTGTATTTTTTATGTTGGCGTTTCATTTCGTATTTGAAGAGAAAATTTAATAAGTGAGCATTGATTTGTACTAATCGCACGTTTACCGCCGCGTGCGAGTAATAGGTCTATCGTCGAATATATTATTTGTACATTCAGTTGTCGATATGTTAATGTCAATAATCAAATGATTTAACACGTTAACAGGAACAAAATGTGTACGTGTTATCGAAACAGTTTTTATTGGCTTGTCTACTTTTTTTCTAATTAAGCTAAGCATCCGTTATATAATATTAAATAACTATGTGATTGGTCTCCCTGGATGATCCTCGACCTCCGATAAATAGTGTTAGTTTAAGTGTTAATGACACACTCCGAACAAGAAAATGTCAAATTTTCCCAACGTATTCCGTCGCAAATTCGACTTTATGTGCCATTTGTCTCTTTATAAGACATTTATGAAGCATAAAATATCAGTAAAAGGTTAAATTCATCTACCTTTATAGTAGATATTTTCTTTCGCTTCAGCAAAAAAGGTTTAGATCAAACTTTAGTTTGATCTTAACCTACTACTAAACGAACTACGCAAGATATTTGAATGTAGTAAGAGTAAGTGCACCATGCACTCGTACAAATATGGGCATTATTTCAAGTCTGGTTATTTTAATGCTTATTAAAAATTATTATCAACATTAATTTTCCCATTCTCGAAGTAATCAAAGCAAAGTGGCGAAAGAGCTGATCAATAAAACATGTCACCCGAAGTGGGTCCTATTCCCAGGGCGTCCCCCGCCCATTCCTATCTCTACCCATTTCGCGTGACGCAGCATCCTATGACTGTGTGCCATGGCAATATTGTTGTGTGCACGATGCGCCAATTTCCTTCTGAGTGGAACCTCCCTTCTCCCTGAGCAGCTGGTGATTTTCCGTTTCACTTCTCTGCCTTCCGTATATAAAACTACCTACCTATAGATCTACGTTTCGATTTCCGTTATTTATTTACTTTTTGTACACATATGTATTATTACAATGGCGGGTTTCGCCAGTTAGACTACTAAACTACCTACCTATAGATCTATGTTTCGAATTCCGTTATTTATTTACTTTTTGTACACATATGTATTATTACAATGGCGGGTTTCGCCAGTTAGAAATTTCTTCCAACCAATCAACCAACCACATAATTTTGTAGAATTATTGAAATATATTTCCGGTATACAATGTCAATGACATAACCCGATGAGTAGGATGTGGACGAGGGTAAGGAAGACAAGTAAAATGGCCTAAGTCTGCAATTATAAGTTTTTTTTTAAATGGCCACTATGAAACGCGGTTTTAACTTATTAAAAGTATGCATATAGCTTATTTCCTTCACAATTTTTTTAATCTAACAAATTTTCAAAAAAAATAAATTATTGAATGGTTCGCGGATTTTTACATATGGGCAAACAGACGCCGCCAAAAATCTCGTGTCTATGCCAATCCTACCTTAATATTGCAGGTTTTTGAATCAAATATCATTTCGCAAAAAATTGACAAATTGTCGAGCGTGTTGTATTTATTATACAGGGTTATTTGGAAAACATAAATAACCTAGCAGGACTATATCCTGCCTTGATTATGAGTCGAAAATGTTCAAGCAGCCATGACCTAATATCAATAGTTAGGAGTTATCAATAGTTAAAAAAAAAAAAAAAATGTGAACTTTGATATTGCATTTTTTCACATTCACATTTTTTTTCAATATTTATGACTTAATTTTTACAAAACGTCGAACTATCATTACAGTAACTTACATTGATTACGAAAAATTCATTTGTTTCAATACAAGTTAAAATAAGATAAAAATCCTGCAGAAATTCCAATTGGAATTAGGTTTTTATTATTTTATTTGGCTTGTATAAAACGGAATGAATTTTTCATATATGATATAAGCTACTGTAATGATGGTCCAACGTTTTACCGAAAATAAGTCAGAAATATTGAAAAAATCCAAGCCGCATATCTCCGTAACTATTAATATTAGGTCATGGTTGCTAGATCATTTTCGGTTATTATTTGAGGTTATTAATGTTTTACAAATAACCCTGGTTATAAAACATTAAAAACGTAATAATAAGAACCAGTAAAATATAATTTTACATTTTAAGTGATTCCACCCCTTAACTATGGATTTATAATCTTTTTTTCCTTCGTTTTTTGTATGAAGCTAATATGTAAGCAAAGAATCGCTGTCGGTATTGCAGGCGCTTATTAATATAGAAGATGACTCCTTTCTCCCTTCATTCAAAGGTCGCCCGTGAGAACATCGGAGCATCTCGTTCCACTTGGAGGCCGCGTTTCGAAAACATTGTAGATTTTACAAAATACACACTCTCGTTTTACAAAATATCGCGTAATTGAGCTATCGCATCGTGGATACCATCCGACCCGATCTCGTCATAATCAGTACCGTCATAACCCGCACGCGGTGAAACACCTTTTATAAACCGTGAAGCGGGACACACTTTGAATTTAATTATGGCGATTTTTTAAACTCGAATGTAATATTCACGCAGTAATTACGTCAATAAAATTATCAATTATAATAAATAAATTAAATAAATTAATATCATTACTAGTTACGAAAGCTATGTATACTAACTTGTTATTGAAAAAAAAATCAACATAACAATGAGGGCAGACCCACCGCTTACCCAGGACCGTTTTATAAGCAAAAGCTCCTTTATCGGTCCTACTCATTCGCCGCCAGGTTGGCATTTTTAATGCTAAAGGCAACCGTACAACCCAGCACTGCAAAGCAGAATTGGGCCGCACGGCTGCCATCCAAAATTTTGCCCTCATTGTCCCGTTAGTTTACTTCTTTATTATTTAAAAAATATACATAAACCACCAAAATATGTCAATACATAAAGTAATATTTCAATACATTAACACAATCTATAAGCATATACAAAACACTAAGTGTATAATAACAGTATAAAGGCACAAAGGAAAACACAGAATGTAAGGAGCAAACAGGTCGGGATATTTGAGGGTATAGGAAAAGAAAACTCCCTTTTGGGTTAAACAGACAGCACAAAAATAAGTACATATAAATATGGACTTATGCACACGCACCACGGCCGGCACATACGATCCAAGAGGAAAACAAGATTAAGCAATCAAGAATATATACTACCACTGTTTAAGCACCGAAGGATTTCCCACCTGGAAACCCACACCCGCAGAAACGCCCTGAACAGTTATAAATGAAAGGTTCTTTCTTTAATATCATTGAAAGATTTGGCAGATACTTCGTGGTGCAACATTAATAGACTTTTATCCAATTTTCTCATATATAAATTAGCTTTGTCTCCATGAGACTTCTTTAATTTATCCTTAATTAATAATTATTATTACGTTACCCTGCAATGGCAGTAATAAACACAACACTTTTTACTTATTTTCCAAATATCCGTCAAGTGCTGCGGTGGGTTGACCAGAAGAGAAATACTCGCAAAAACCGGTGCCAGAGTTTGAGGGAGGTTTTATACTCGGGGACAGGTTAAAAATTGCCAATTTTAACCGTTAACGGGCCTTGAGGCCTAATGTACAAAGAAAAATAAATTAAGTGCACTATAGTCCTTAATATTGTCACGGGAATAGCGGCGGTGGGAAACAAATTAAACACAAATTAATTAGTTTTTATTCACCAAAGTCACTGGACGCGAATTTAATTGGAACTCTGTTTTTTAATTCACATTATTTTCGCACCAATCACTCGTCTAAGGAACACTTCGTCTTTCCAGAATATTCGCACATACTCTCGTAATGTATTTGCTGGCCTCGCTGAATCGTCGCTTGTCGCTTGTTGCGTCTGGTTTCGCTTCTGCGGAATCGCCGAACCGGCCTGGTTTCTCAGACACTCTCAATTTCACGACATTTTGCGAGAGCGAGGGATTTGAAAATCGGAGAAAATCGAGACGGATGGGTTCCCTAAAACTCGCGCCGGTTGCAAAATTGTCACGCGGCGCACACTCTCGCGAGGATCTTTACAAATGCTTGTAATTATTCAATCGTCCGTTGCCCAACCCGCTCTGTTTGTATTCCAGCGGCGCCGCGCACAGGTGTGCCGCGTTGTGAATTCGGGCCCAGTTGACGTAATGTTTTGTAATACTTTTTGTTCGTCGGTCGCGTCTCCCGAACGCGATCGTTCCGTTCACGTTTTCCGTCTTTGCTTTTTGCGAAATGTTTCAGATGCCTCTGTCGTAGTGATGAGTCCGCCCTGTACTCGCTACTACAATGTGGTACTGCATTACATTGAAGTGCACACTTCACACCTTTTGAAGTCTTGTGCACACTACAAAGTATATACACACGAGTACATACTTCAAATAGTACATTTTTTATGTGAAATTTTTAGGAAGTCGATGTAGATAAATGAAGAAATTTTTGGAAACCGAAACAACCCCCCTCCCCCTCCCCATGGTTTGAAAAATTTTGGGACTGAATGAAGAAATCTGCTGGCGACCGTTTTTTTGATCGCCAAATGTTACTTTGGGAAAAATATAGGCTATTTTGTTTGTCTTAAATATTTTTCCCGTTGATCTTTTTTTTTCGGCGACCTATATTTTAGTCACCGAACTTTTTATTTGGTAAAAAATATCGGTATTGTACTATAATACTGCAATTACATCATTAGTACTACAATTTTGTAATACAATTACTTCACTTCATTAATACTACAATTACTTCATTACTTCACTTCATTAATTCTACAATTGCTTCATTACTTCACTTCATGTACTTTTTACTACAAATGTAGTGTACACTTTGTAGTCTTCAAACTGGTGAACGTGTGTGTGTTGTTGTAGTCTTCATTTTGAAATGTAGTTTTTTCCTTCACTACTCCGTCAGGTAAGGAGGTACGTACCGCGCATTACAATTTTTACCATTTTCACGCAGTGGGACGATTGCGCTGTTTTTTTCATACCTATTCCGCATTTCCAACAGATTGCACAAATATGCAATGTTGTCAGTTGTGTTGTCACGCTCGCGTCCCGGCTTGATTCGTATGAGATGAGATTTTGGCAATTACGTATAATATTGTGATGTTTTTTGTAATGTGCCATGCGTAATACCGTTCGCTTTATTAGATTCATGATACCTGCTCTTTAGAAAAGCGTTACGTAATATACTCACCGCCGCAAACTTTTAACAGAACTAGCCCTCGTTATGGACGACGTGCTTGGATTTTGAGGATGGTAAAAAGTTACCAAGCCCTCTGATATCATTTTAATCTTTTTTACTTTTAATCTTCATTCTTATATATGAAAATACTTTGTTATAAATAATTAGTATTTTAACCTCGTTTGTACAGTAGAGGTTAAGATTACATAACTTTTGACTTGACATAAAATTACGGTTTAACATGCGAGTTTGCCGTAATCTTATTCGAAAATGAAAACCACGTAACATATTCACATTTAATAAAATGTGTATATTAAAGATAAATGTAAATTTGTTTTGTTTCTTTTTATTTAGCTAAATGACATAGGTAGTACCTATTTTTTTATATAATTTGAAGAATTTTCAATGCGCCTATTTGCAGGCAATCTGAGTATCTGAACAATTTCCCTATATTTGTTTATCTGTTTGCATTGCAACATAAAACGAGGTATATTGTTAATTTTATGACATGAAAGACGTGTTTGAATAATATTATATATAATTTTGTATTGCATTTTCGTTTTTTTTTTAAATTAATTAAGTTCTTAAAAATTATTAATTTATTATTAATTATCAACAAACCTTTCTAGTCTACAATACTATATAATACAATATTTAGGTTTTGTAGCCACATTTTACCACAGCAAAATGTATGCAAAATAATGAATCATTTTTGTAAGTTATCTTCTTTTGGCGCATTCGGGGTAAAATTTTCATTGTAACGAAAGTTGCACATTGTAGCGAGAAAGCGTGTAGCGGAAATGCGAGACCAAGAAACGCTTGCGCGTCCATTAAACTGTCAAAAATTTATTCACTTGAAATTCGATTTCCAGTAATATAAATAATATATTGTCGACCATCTTGAATCAAGTACCAATCATACAGATGCTCACTTCAAAAGCTGGCGAATGATTTGTTATTGAATTAAAAATCAGAACTGTTTATTGAATTACGATTTTAGGTGTGTGTTACGATTTCATGGTATTGTGATATTTGTGCAAAAACGGCGTAATTGTCACATATTCGTTCTCAAAATAAAAACACACATTCATTCAACATTCAATGCGGCTGTCAAAGTTGTATAGTTTCGAATCTTTTGAATTCGTAAACGTTTAAGGCCGAAAGTCGATAAAACATGAAAGTGGGTAGTTACTTGGACTTTTTTAAAATGCAAACGTTTTTGATTCGTCGCATCATAATGCTGCGGCGATCAATGTCTTCCAACCGTCGCGCGTCGTGAGTCGTCGATTCGAAGACAGTTATAATCACAAACCAATAGTTACATTTTTACCACTTCAAAAACAAATATTAATAATTTAACTACATTAAAGTGTTATCAATTATATTCATAATCTCCCTAGACATTGTATTATTGTATTAATATACATTTTAACCAATATGTAAATATCAATTATCACAATTACGCCAAAGAGGTATAGCTTCTACGGCGCGTACATGAGTACACGCTTGTCCATTTTTTATTAAACAATTTTTACTTGTAGCGCAGAATATTTTTGAATTTACCTGTATTCGTGCTCTGAGAAACTTTTATTTCCTCATTATTTTCTTAATTTTTCTTTCCCCGGAAAAGGTCGCTCGGAAGTTTTAAATTGCCCCCAGGATATGAAACAAGTTTCCCCTAAAGTGTATCCGCACGGGGCTGAATATTAATTTAACGACGGATATTGTTTCATTACCATGGTTTCGTATTGCTGTCATATATCACGACTTGTGGACGTGGACCTATTTTTCTTTTAACCGTGTTATGAACTTGGCCATTTGTTGGGAAAAGGATTTTTTTATTTTGTTTTGTTCTTATAATTTAGACCGCGCATCGTAAAAGAGAACTCTTGCTATATATAATAAATTTTGAGTATGTATTCCTTTTTTAATCTTTTTTCACAAAAAACGTCAGAATTTTAATTTCATGTAGGTTTTTTATTTATCATTAGTCTCTTTTTTGTTACGTATCCCGACTACAGTATGACTGTTAAAATTCGTTTTTAAAGTGTGGAAAAAAATTAATTCATATTTTCTTGTAACTAATGCATTATTATAATTGAGTGGCTGAATGTAGCACGCGGTATCCCACATAATGGGGAAGACAAAACTCGACAAGACAAGGTCGATGCAGTACCCCAATAAGGAATGTTTTTTTAGAACTTTAAAATTAAATGAGAAACATAAATATTGCGGTAATGGCCATGGTATTGGATTTATTCAAAAGATAATTTTATGTCATTATTGTTTAAATACAGGATGTTTTTTTAAGGTTTGTTTTTCGAATTGGTAACATTTTTTCCAGCGACGGCCAATTTGACAGCTAACAGCTGACATTTGTGCTCAGTTTGGTTTGCCATTTCACCATGAATAGACTTATGCCAGAACAAAACTTGCAAATTTATTTCGAAAATCGTGGTATCATAAGCATATTTAAACACTAATGGCATAAAATTATCTTTCCAAAAAAAACAATACCATGTTAATTACCACGATTTTTTTAGTTTTATTTAATTTTAAAGATCAAAACCTCTAAAAAAAACACCTGAGCCACGTATCGCTAGCATCAGATATTCTATTTAACTCGAATTCATATTTTTGTCAATTATAAAGTTGCAATTATCTCAATTTTTCATTTTGAGGGATACAATGTTGTTACTGCTAGCTGTTCAATTATTTTTAAACGTTTTTGTTTGTTATTATAGTCATTAAAACGAGTTTCTAGGTGCACGTCGAGAGAATTTTTATGTTCACACATTACTTTATCTTTGCACCCGTGATCAAACAAATAATTATTACACCCACTTTAGAAAAACAAGTCGAGCGAAAGGTGGCAGTGAAAGTGTGCGAATATCAAAAAAAATCTGAATTGTCTTTCGTCATTGCTATCTTCGTCATCGTACATTCAGTCAGCAGTGCTGTCATTGGAAGGTGACACTCCTCCCGGTCTTTGTTCGAAGTTTGAAAGTTCTTTGGAATTAATGAGGATCTCCTTCCTCGAGGCTTCACTCTGCCTTACAATTTATTCAATTGACCCATCATATGGGCGCGTGGATTATTATACATGAGATGGTTAGTGCGGTCGAAGCGTCCAATTTTGAAAATAATATATTTTTTAAAACTATTGCGTATCGGCTGCACACGTTGACGACTAGACTAGCCTCGTCAGGGCCGTACTCGCAGTTAGCCGGCTGATTAACAGAAATGAGGCTATCTTATACGTGAGAAACGTATATGGAAGTCTTTATAGGGCGGCCACGGGGTTTACGACCTGTATTAGCTGGCTTAAGCGATCACTTTTCACAGTGCAAAGTTCACCGATTCCACCCTAAGAACAACCACACATTATACAATTTTTAAAAGTTGTTTAGGTACCTACGTGTATGTTATTGACTACGCTATCGTCATATATTTGTTTATTTTTAAAGTACACATAAAGGCGTTAAAGTAAATGCGATATATACGACGATGCAACCATGATATCGCCGTCTATTTATTTATTTTTATAAAATTCAGAAAGTCGTTTAAGTAAACGGGATATAAACCTCTGTTTCTAAGTTTCCGAGATATCTCTATATGAGAGAATAGGTGCGGGCATATTTGGCTCTACCCAACTAACGAGTTTTCTAGTGTATGCTTGGGTGCAATAGGTCAGAGAATAGAAGGAATGTGTATTTGATTACGCATTTTTATCGATTGTTGCGCGGTATCGTCTATTATCATGAAATTATGAGGAGCATTGGTTTGTATGTTTCTGATAATTACCTAAAACAGCGTCAACATAGATTGTTTCACATTCTAGTATACAGGATCAACCTGCCGATGGTTACGCCTGTTGGAAAAGCTACCGCTGCGCTCAACGATATCACTTTGGATGTTGATCCTCTGTCTCTGAAGGGGTTTTCCGAAGCAGGATTCTCCTCCAACTTTGAGAGGAGCTATTATATGTATTCCTAATTCTTATATATATATTCTTAATTCTTATATTTGTTCTTCTTTATATTTCGTATTAAATTTACAGAGAGAATTATGAGAATTAATTAATTAAGTTTATAATAATACTAGCTATGCGGCTGCGCAAACGTAGATTTTTAGTAACTTTTAGTCATATTTTGTCAATTTGTGTATTAACCTTAATATATAGATATATATCGTCGTGGACTTTTTTTATGAAACTTTTTAAGCTCTGCAACTTCTCTATGAAAGTATTTAAATATTTCTTACCGTAAAGGAAGCGTTCGTAAAAAATGCATCGCTCGACAATTTTTCGCCGACTTTAGTTGTAAAATAGGTTACCACGAAAAGCTGTTTTATTTTATCGGGATATATAGCCTGTATCCACCCTGAAAGTTCATTCTAAATATTGGTGAAAGAATTTTTGAAATCGGATGAGTAGTTTCTGAGATTACCTCCTACATCCAGACTTAATTAACTTTACCTTTTATATATTAATATAGATGTACGCATTGACGTATTATAAATAGACACGTTATTCTCACACTATCCTGATTTCAAATGTAGCAAATGCAGAAAAATCAGGTAATTTGAAGTCACGGTGACTAAAATGACATACTCATTCTTACAATACTGTACGATACTCTGTTCCTTTGTCCCCGGGACTCTCTTTTCTGCGTACCGTCGCGTCCAATCACATTGAAGGTCCGTTGGATAACGAATGCAAGTAAGGCAATTACCTTCATTTTGACTTGCCACGATTTCACGCTTGAAATTTATTATATCATTGGATGTACGCATTAAATTTAAATTTGTCATGTACATAATTATTATTTATTGAAAAACGTGAAACTGAAATAGAAACCCCAGTTACGATGGCACAGTTTTCTTTCCTGACAATTTTGCAGACCTTCGATTTCCACAAAAAGTGAGATACGTACTAAAGGTGAACGTCTATAAAACACTGATTTTAGTCAACAGTTTCACTTTTAAATCAATGGCGTTGATGTCAAAGGTCTACCCTTGACTGCTAGCTGAAGAAACCAGACTTCGAATTTAAAATCGTGATTGAGATGGCATGAAGGATTTTTATAAAATGAAGAATCTATTCTGCAACCGAAACATCAATCTGGTATCTGTAGGAGAGCAATCTAATATTCATTACACTCTACGGTGTGGACGTTAAAAGAAACCGCCATCAAAAGGCTGGAGGCCTTTGAGATGCGGCTAAATCGATGCATCGTAAAGTCTAAAGATCTCCTATGTTGACTACTTTACTAACGAACGCATCAGTAAGTCAAGATAATAATAACAACTGTCAGACAGAGAAAAGCTGCATACTTCAGGCACACTCCAGCAATGAGAAATATGATCTGTTACAACTCATTACTCAGACAGGCGAGGCGTAGGTAGAAAGAGGTCAACTCAGCTGGGAAACCTCAGAAAGTGGCTCAGTGTCCAAAATGCCCGAGGTCTTAAAAATTAGCATACTGAAACATAGTCGCTAATCTTCATTAGCAGACGTCACACGAAGAAGAATAGATTTTATTTATTTATGCACCTATTAGCATACAAATAATCTTAATGTATTACGCCAAGAATTTTGCGTCCGCATATGGCGTACACTTTTATTGTAAATACGATAATATCGACACACATTATTCAACACATAGTATAATCTGCGTGGTTAAGTGGGCTAAAGCGTCTGCATTTCTCTCTGGGGATGCGAATTCCGGGATGACCAGTTTTGTTTAAATTTTACGAATGAACCAGAGGAATAAAAAATAAGATAGGTAATTTACTTATAAAGCACGCTATATAATCGTATTACATTTATACATTTGCTAACTGTGAAAAATCACGGTACATAATAATAATGCGTGTAACATGAGCCGAGCTGATTTACGTCTTACACTCGGGCGCCCGGGCCTCATTAGCGGCTAGTCATCATCAGTGTTATTGTTGTAATTCGAGCCTGATTTCAGCAAGTTACGGATCGACAGACATTCGAAATTATGGTTGATATATTTTTTAATTACGCTACTCAGTATGCTCAGCTTATTCTTGAGTGGCGTACAATTTACATAACGTATGATTAAAAACATATATTTGATAACATTGCGTAATGTTAAAAGCTTGTTTCATGAAAGTGGTCTAACTTGGTGGTCTCCTGGAACGAGGCTCGAACCCTTGATCCCTAGATCACTAGGCAAGTGTCTCAACCACTAGACTAATAATCACGTCATCGAATTGATAATAAAAGTAAAGTTTGAAAATCATGGCCAATTTCACGTTTGGCCAATAGTCGACATGACATAACGTAAGAATATTAAATGCAAAGTTTTAAAAATATTCTAGAAGCAAAAATAAAAAGTAAATAAAAAATTGACACTGTGTTTTAATTTAAAATTAACATGTTTCGGGAGCGATGCTCCCTTCTTCAGGACAATAAATGTTCTAACATGCACAATAATGTAGTACATTAAATTACAGTACATTTATTGTCCTGAAGAAGGGGACATCACCCCTGAAACATATTGAAATTTTACAAAAAAGTGTGATTAAAACAAGATATTAATCATTTTATTTATAAAATGGTGCTACAGAGGAAGTACGGCTAAAATAAATATTATTTTAAAATGCGGCTAAAATAAACAAATATTATTTAATAAAGTCGTTAGAATTATCAGTCTGAAATTGTATCATAGTTTTGAATAGGTAAATGATATTTAATTGTGTAAACATCCGTAACGTTTGTTAGTCACTCTGTCTGCGATGTCCGTCTATCTCAGCCAAGCTAAACACATGGTATCCTGTTTCATACTGGGCGTGATTCACCATAGCGCAAAATAAACAGACGTAGCTACGTTGGCATCTTCACTATGAATAAAAAACAACACAAGTCTGAAAATAATTGTTGGTTTTATTTATTCAAATTATTACTTGTTTTTTCTGTTCGGCTCGGAGCGTCTATTTTGGCGCGAGTACTCTTCTTCGTAATAAAATGACACTTAAATATTTGATCTTCTATTTACATATCAAAGGTTTCTCTGCCATTCAAATTTGTCGAAATTCCTTTGAGATATCTCTCTTGGGCGGGTTTCAATCAAGGCGTTTGTGAATTAATTTTTTCTCCATTCTTAGTATGTGAAACCTCGAAGTTAGGCAGCGACTGATGAAGTGTTATACATATATGGTCCATACTTCGTATGGGGTTGAAACCTGGACCGTAAAGGTCAATATGCTCAATCGACTGGAAGCATTCAAAATGTGACTGCACCGACGCATGCTGAGTATCTCCTGGGTTGATAAAATATCGAATTAGCAGATCAGACACAAAGCGCGAGCTGGTCACCACAATAAAACGACGGAAAATCGCATATTTGGGTCATGTTCTACGTTCTAAATAACAATAGGCTGCTTCAATTTATTATGAAGGGCAATATAGAAGGACGTCGAGGAATAGGAAGACGACAGATGTCTGTTACTGGGCCAAATAAAATTCATTATCCTTTCCCGTAGACTCTGAAATAATGAACTGGCCTTGGCCATCATAGAACCAATTACGGATTCCATGCTCCCGTGTCACGGTTATGTCGTCTTATAAACTCAAGACAGGATCTGGACTTCTTCGGTGTAAGTCTGTCCAGATTCAAACAATCTCTGATTAGATAGTCCAGAGCTTGTGTCCGTCTTGTTAGTACTTGTCATTCGTCCTTGCTTTTGTTTTAAATTTCTGTAACTTTTATTCTGATGTACTTTATTTTATTCATGTTATGTAATATATTTTATTGGACCATGTCCGTCAATTTCAACAAATAAATAAATGTCATGGCTCCGCAACATTCGCGAGTGGACTGCATCAGGGACGTCGGAGAGCTATTCCAGGCTGCGGCAGACATGGATGCCTTTTCCATAGCGATCGCCAACGTCAGGGGACCTGACACGGCACAGAGAGAAGAAGAAGAAGCTTGTGAAAGAATGTGGAAGTTTGCCGCTGTCAGCAACCGCATCCCTTCGATTCTCGCCGTAAATTAAAAGCCCGTTATTAATTTGGAACGTGTTCCGTTGTTTTTTTTTTTTGATTTAGCGCCTAGCGAATTTTTTGGTTCCCGCTCTAAACTTACGAAATTAAATTTTAATAGCCCATAATTCATTATGGAAATAGCCGTGGCGCGGTTTCGGTTTAGTCTATAAAACTATCAACGTTATGCTAAATTGTGCCCTTTCCATCTTTCATCCACTTAAATTTACTTCTAAATGATGTGCCTATTTACATTTTGTAGCTAAAACCCCGTTTCTCAAGATTTATAGGTTTTCGTGCGTTAAAAAATATACTTCACCTGCCTAAGAAAAAATAGATAACAGAGTGTAAAAAAGAAAACATGACAAGAAAATTACTTATAATTGTTATTAAAAACAATTCATTAAAAATAAATACTTCAATGAAATAGCATATACTTACGTGACAAACTTAAATTTAATGTGTACATATTATTACATTTAATTATCTAACTATCGCGCCGTTTCCGGAGGGGTAGGCAGAAAGAATAGAACTTACACTTTTCTGTCCTGGCACACCACTTTTGCTTCGTCCACTTTCATACATCTTCTCACTCACGCTCTTCGGTTGTTGAAGCCAGCATTGCAATCACTACTAATTCGTTCGTTGTCTACTCTATCGTATAAAGATTTTCCACGCGTGCGTCTAAGCGACCGCATTTCTACCGCATTCAGTCTACTTTCGTTATTTTTTTGGTAATTCCAGGCTTCACTTCCACACATCAAACTTGTCATTAAATTTTCTGAATATAATTAATTTTAAATACATAGAGAGAATAAGAATTAAGTATAGGTATATATGAATTCATATCAATCATATACCTTATTATTATATTCATATAAAATGAAATTTTTAACAATAAAATTATTAGCTTTAGTTGTTATGGCTCCTAGTGATCCTGTGGTCGGTGGTTCGAGACCCATTCCAGGATAGTAATAATAGTAACGCGACAAGTATTCCGTGTTCGTATCTCTGTTTTTTTTAAATTAAAATATGTTTACGCTGTATTTGGAAAACATTAATAACCTCGCAGAACTATATTCCTGCCTTGATTATGAGTCGAAAATGTTCAAGCAGCCATGATTTAATATCAATAGTTATGGAGTTATGCAATATCAAAGTTTGCTTTTTTTCTTTCAATATTTCTGACTAATTTTTTACAAAACGTAAACGTAAATATTTGTTTCAATACAAGTTGAATAAAATGATAAAAATCCTGCAGAAATTCCAATTGGATTTGAACGGTTTTTATTATTTTATTTGACTGTATTAAAGGTAATGAATTTTTCATATTCTATGTAAGTTACTGTAATGATAGCTAAACGTTTTACAAAAAATAAGTCAAAAATATTGAAAAAAATAAATATTGATGACGCATATCTCCATAACTATGATATTAGGTCATGGTTGCTCGAACATTTTCGACTCAATCAAGGCAGGAATACAGTCTTGCGAGGTTATTAATGTTTTCCAAATAACCCTGTATGTATAGGGTTGCGAATCTATAACAGATGTGTTGAAATATTTCATATTTCGTACGTGTCATTTCATCCCTGAAACACTAGCAAGAAGAGCACAACGTATTCACGATATCGTGCCTAATGTTGAATTTGCGATTCTACGTGTGACGTCAAATTTAACTTCAAGTGTAGCGCGTGCGTGTGACAGGATGGCAACCATTAAACATATTCAACGTTATTAGAATATTATATTGACAGTTTTGATATAACCTTTACCTAGTGAAAAGACATTTTTTGTAATGAGGAAGAAATTTGTATACCGTAGTATGATATAAAAGAATACCTACCAAAATTATCCAAATCAGTGAAAATTTAATTTTGTGGTTAAATTGCAATGACTCGTAAAACGCTAAATCATTGTGCGCTATTTATTTATTTATTTGACGAAAACACATTCTATGATAATTACAACAAATTAGATGAATCAAATAAGTACAAAAATATGCATAGATAAAGGTATACATTTTTCGTAAAAAAACTATCCTAAACAATTAAATTTGTGTATGTAAGATTAATTTCGTATTATTTCAATTAACTACGTGATAGTACAACGTATTTTGTAATAATAAGTGGAAAAATAATTACCATTCTCAATTAATAATTAAGGTTTTTTTTATCGATTATTATTTATTTTATTATTTATTTATATTTTTATAACTCCATTAAATGCTACTTTTCTTTGATTTCAAAATAATGCTTTTTGACCAATATTTCGTTAGGGATAGTTTTATTTATTTATTTAGTGTTAGTTATAACATAAAAGATGTTCCATGTCTCCTAGACCGAGGCCTATGGTAAAGGATACAGGATAATCCGTTGTCAATTAAGTGTCAACCAGACACGGTGTAATATTAATTAAAAGAGAATAAAGATAACAAAGTAAATGAAGACGTGAATGAAAAAAAAGAAGATTAATAATTATTCAAAATAAATTATTTTGTAAATCATCATGGAGAGAATGGTCTTTGTCTTTACTATTTCTAGGTGTCATTTACAAAGCGAAATTCGATTTTTTTAGTTCCTTCGACAGCTAACGAGACCGCGAGAGGCGCCGTTCTCAAATATGCAGAATTTAAAATCGGTTACTTTCACGGCAGAGAAAATGGCATCACCTCTGGAACGGCCGCGCGCTCATTATGTAAAGTGCCCCGCTATTGATTGTGTCGGTTGTTGAGCAAACACAAAGAAACACCATCACCGCATCACTGGATGGAAACACCATTTATTTATTTTCCGCCGGACACGAGATATTATTTATTTCTTACGAAATTCGATTTTTTTCGCTGTGCCGTCTTAGATTTTTCCGATTTTACAGATAAATAACACACGGACAAATAACGCTAGGCAGTAAGTGATGGGTCCGCTCTGTACTCACTACTACAATGTAGTACTACATTACATTGAAGTGCACACTTCGCACGATTTGAAGTGTAGTGCACACTACAAACTACAAAGTTATTGAAAGTATAAACTTCAAATAGTACACTTCATTTCAAAACGAACACTACAAAGTACTCACACTTCAATGTTTTTTTTTAGGTCGCCAAATGTTACTTTGGAGAAAATATCCTCATTTATCTTAAATATTTTTCTCGTTGACCTTTTTTTTTTTCATTACTTCACTTCATTAATATTACAATTACTTCATTACTTCACTTCATTTCGTAGTACTACAATTACTTCACTTCAAGTAGTTTTTACTACAATTGTAGTGTATACTTTGTAGTCTTCAAACCGATGAACGTGTGTGTGTTGTAGTCTTCATTTTGAAATGTAGTTTTTCCCTTCGCTACTAGGCAGTGAGACTTCTTGGAGATATTTTTCTAATTCAAAAGTTTGTCTTATATTTTTCTCCGAGTTTTCTTAAAATATAGCGACAAGTTTTTTTTTCTTTTGAGTTGATTAACCTCCCCGTCCGGGTAAGATAAATTTTGTTTATACAACGTTGATAAGAATACCGCAAAACTGCAATACTCGTTCACATTAAAAATAGATTCGAAGGGCTTTAACGCCTTTGTAATATCTATGTATGACACAGCGGGTAAAACATATACCGCAGTATACAAGTGTCTCGTAACTAGTAGTAAAAACTTCGAGGGAGTCTTTGTTATTCAATTTTGAATAGAAAATGTTCTTTACACTTTTGGTAAAATGTCAATAGTTACAGAGATAGCGACTGCAAAGTTTGCATTTTTTAAAAAATATTTCTGACATATTTTCTGTAAAATTTTGGACAATCAGTACAGTAACTTATATGTGGGGTAGACATTGCATTTTTAATATTAAGCAAAGGCAGCAATATCCAAAAAAAATTGAATGCAGTCATCATCAACACATGTGAAACGGGATGTAAAATTTAAATATACAAATATACAACTTCCAAAATTTTGATAGATGTGATATTCTATCAAGGGTGGAAATGTGAACGTTACATTGTGTAAAGTGATCACTTAAGCCAACCGTATGGTAGGTCGTAAGCCCTATGAAAACCGAAAGACTTTCATACTTATTTTCCTATAAAAAAATAAAATTTCGTCTCTATGAGACATCTATAATATATCTTGATTATATTGTGAAAGCCCGTAGAGCGTATAAAAAATTAGAATAAATAGAAGATTACTAACTATTTTTTGACAGATTTAGACAATGGACTTTATATTAAATATTATAATATTCAAAATAATAATATTGTCCTTTTTTATGCTGATTTAATAGACGAAGATTGTTTAACGAGGAACAATAACAAAGTAAGACGTGTTGAAACAGACATATTTGTAAAAATAATAATGTTCAAAGTCTTAACAACTCTACTTATTTTTTGCACAATTCACATAAATAATTTGCGTCATGATTGTCTGCAAATCGGGCAGATTTTATTCAACACAGGTTATTTTCCATCTCGTCGTTTCATTATACATTGACTGTACGTGATAAATAAAGTCATGTTTACGGTTGTGGATGATTTAATATTAAGTGAATAATACGAGGATAATCTCGTTTACTTCGTCATCCCGCTGTCTTCTTCATCTTCATCGAATCCTACACGTATAGGTCTTTTTATACAAGCTTGCAATTGAGTTAGTGTGGGTACAGTGCGTAATACGCGCATTGTTTCGTTGTGTTAAGTTCACGGATACGAGAGAGGCGTATCCGTAAACTTAACACAATGAAACGATGCTTGTATTACGCACTGTACCCACACTAACTCAATTGCAAGCTTTTATGAAAAGACCTACACCAAGTATGCGTAAGTTACGTAAGTTCAACGTAATTTTTTGTTATATCCTTTAACTGATTGCTTCCTGGATATACAGGGTGTTTCATAGCTAGTAGAAAAAAGTTTACAGGTGGATTCCTGCATTGATAATGAGTCGAAAAAGTTCAAGCAACCATGGCGCAATATCAATAGTTATGGAGATAATTTTGCAATATAAAAATTAACAATATTACCATTTTTTTCTCAATGTTTCTGACTTATTTTTTGCAAAAAATTGAACTTTTATTATAGTGATCTATATTGATTATGAAAAATTCATTCGCTTCAGCACTCAAATAAAATGATAAAAACCTTGTAAAAAAATTCAATTTTCATTTTTTTCAAGGTTTTTGCAAACACTAAATAAAATAAAAAACTATCATTTTATTAAAAAGAAGTCAAAAATATTGAAAAAAAATGCAAATTTTGATATTACATTAGGTCATGGTTGTTTGAACATCTTTGACTCATTATCAATCAAAGCAGGAATCCACCTGTAAAGTTTTTGTTATTGGCTGAGACACCTTGTATTAACCAGCGGGTGGAGGTTTCCACCGCAATAACGTTGTCATCTTTTGAAGCGTTGCAATCGTCTGACTGAGGACGCGACGTGCGTCTGATCTTCAGCACGCAATTTCCTCGCTCAGCCGTCCGCTTCCCTGCACCTCTCACCACAATCCGATCTTCTCGGAGCCAATTATCACGAGCAGTGCGGTCTGCGCGGGCGCTATCAATAGACATTTGAGGTATCCGGTCGTGTTTCGTCAGGTTCTTCACTCCGGCCGATGGCGAGACGGCGGTCCTGAACTCTTCGAATCTGAGGCAAGCGGTACCCCGAGATTGGGAAACTTTTCTCGACCCGGCGAGGCGATCTAGCTGCAATTCTCGAGGTGTGCAAATTGGATATTTTTCTTCTGCGATTGCGGAGATTTTTCACGCGATGGTCCAAATTAATTACGAAACGTATCTTGTTGATTATTTTTGCGAAAAGCCAACTTTGTTTCTCTTCGGTCTTCGAATCTCTCTTCTATTTTGTAAGATTTTTAATCCGCAATTTTTAAAAATATCTCGGTGATTATGCTGTTATGTTCTCGTCGGATTTTATGTGGTGGTTTCGCGATGTTGTGTGTGGTGTGTTTAATGTGTTTTGTTCATTTCAGTGTCATTTTTCTTTTCGTGAAACCTGTTTTTAATGTCGTTAGTGGTCAGCCACTGTACAGCGTGACTTTACCAATCAGTAAACACTAGCTGTAACCCGTCAAAAAATGACGGTACTTTTACATCGCGGTTCCTGAAGAATAAGTATTTACTTATTTATAGCCGACACCAAAACTTTTATCAAAATATTTGAATTTTTTTTATTTCCCCTGCCCTGCCCCCAGCTGTTAAAGGTGATTGGGCAGAAGTCCTATATGTACTGTATCTTTGACGGGTAATACAGGCTCGGCGACAGCAAAATTGCTATCGTTGCCGCCTTTGGGTTTGCTGGCCCGGGGTTCAAGCCCCATCTCCGTCCGTTTAATTTGTTCTTTTAGCCGTGAATTCGAACGAAATTACGGACGGTAGACGAAGTTACGGGGACAATCAAATTATTATGTTTCATTTAACCAATACGTAATGTACCGTTCCGGCGATGATGCGACGCACATCCGCAATGGCTGCGACGTCATAAATCAACGCATTGGCAATGCACAGTGTACAACGTGTGTTACTGGTGTTTGTGTCGTAATATATACATATATACAATGAAATCGGGACTCGTAATCATCCGCAGTGAACTAGAACGACGCTCTGATGTGTGGAACTGTCGCAAATACAGTTCCTGTTCTTTATTGAAGTAATTAAATAAAAATGTACTTGTAAAAATATTGTAATGCAAGTGCATACTTTTTAATTTCGAGCCCTGAATAAGGTTGAGCACTTGTCACGGCTCAGTTACCCCGTAACCATTCATTTAATAAGACGATAGCGGGAGACATTCGACGATACTCGTCGTTGCTAGCTTCTCGTGGCTGTCTTAGATATATCTCTTAGATTTTTTATCTCTCCCCTAATTAGTTTCTTGCCCGCTCGCATGCAGTGCCGCGTGCGTCTATGGCATTACAATTACCGCGATTGCATTCAATGCAAATCCCTTCGCATTATGGATTCACCCCGCGCCCTCGGTGGCGCCTGATGTCGACGTCACACTCTTTCCCGAGATATTAAACGGATTATTAGTTACGTCAGTCATCCTGTCAGTTGTCACGGGTGTTTCTGAAGCGGACAAAAAACCACTCGACGCTTTCCGACTCACCGAATTAATCTGTCTGCAGACGATTAACCGCGCAAACCAGCAACAGTCTCGCTACCGTTTTGATATGTTTGTGCCGCTCGCTCTACACCGGTAGGAACTGATTTATTTCATTCATCAATCAGAGATGATTTCTATGGTCTCTTCAGCAGTTCGTTTGTCTGTGGTTTATCAGGACGTTGTTAACGTATATAGGTTTCACCAAATTGCAAGATTTCACCAAATTGTTGGTGCGTTCGATATGATAGCACCCGTCACACAATCGATAAGCATGTTTTGTTGCTTTCATTTCATCTTTTGAATCTATTTTATTCTAGTCCATCAGGATTAGTGATGTTTAAACCGTTATTTTAATCGGTTATTTTCGGTACAGTTAATTGGGATTTATATCTGATCGTATCGATGATTGATAACTAAGATATAATTGTTGAATTCCAAAAAAATCAGCTGCCAATCATCGACGCAAACGGATACAAATCTCAAATAACGGTTTGTATGTCACCGGTTAAAATACCACCACTAATCAGGATTACACATAAGCCTGACGAGCGCAATATTTATCAAATTATCTTTATATACAAACACATAATGTAAAGCTGATCTAAGCTTGGTGAATAGAATTAAAAAAGGGTCGCTCAGGTGGCTGGGCATGTTGAGCGATTGAGTGAGGAAAGAATGGTAAGAAGGATATATGATGCAAGTGTTGACAGTGTCAGAAAGAGAGGGCGACCGAATAAAGCTTGGCTTGACCAGTTCAACCATGGACGATGGTCCTGCTGGGAGCCTTAACAATCGGCGAGCTTGCGTGCGAAGACGTATAAACGTTGATGAGTCAAGAGTTGTACATCAGGACGAATGATCGTCGCGCTCCACCCTCTCTGCCTACCCCCGCGAAAAACGGCGTCATGGTAAGTAAGTTAGTTAGTACAAACACGGTACTTCATCATTACATTTATGGAAATAAAAACACTTGTTTTTTAGTTCTACATTTTTAGTTTTTTTGAGACGTAATATGTAGGTAAAACTGGAACATAGTTGAACGTACAAAAAAAATTGACAATTTTCTCATTTTGAGAACCAGTCTCAATATAGTGTTTAGAACCCTTGTTTTCCAAATATTTTGCGTGGGAATAGTGGTAACCGAGTGTGTGATCATTTTTTTAATTTAGGAAAATGTCAATGAAAGGGCGGCGTTAATAACTTAAGTGTCTTTGAACGCATTAGGCCGTAAAAAGCAACAAATACCTACAGGTTTTTTTAATGCGAGGAAGACGTATTTGATGTTATTGTCTTTAATTTTTTTTCAATTAATATTACTTTGTAAAATGAATATATTTTATCAATATATTAATTCGACAGGCCATGAGGCCCAATTACAGAAGCGAAACACATCACAAAACACCCAGGCTTGAGTAAATCCCATAGATTAATTATTGTGAGCTCACCGGGGATCGAACCCGGAACCCTCGATGTGAGAGGCAGTGTCATACCCACTGGCTACGAGGGCCGCCTTTTTTTTTCTTGAGATTTAAAATACCTAGTGCCGCCCTGTATAATATTTACAAACTAAAAATGTGAAATTCGCGTGAATAGCGTCAACTGCGAATAAATTCGTAATCTCATCGAATTGCTTCGATGTAAAACGTCAATAAATCACTGTTTATTTATTTCCGATACATTTTTATTCATGTTGTTTCGGACAGAAGTAGATTTTGGCACGGATCCCGCTCCTCTACAAAAAAACGTGGCAACTGAATATCAAAAATAACATACGACCGCGTGATACGTCAATTGTGACATCACCTAAATAACAATTCGTCTGGGGCTGGCGAATTTTTATTCGCCATGTACTAAGTACCCACCTAGATCAGTGCTTGCGAACCCAGGGCACGCGCGCCATAGGTGGTACGTGAAGGTTT
The DNA here is from genome assembly GCA_016648135.1 of Agrypnia vestita. Taxonomy (NCBI): domain Eukaryota; kingdom Metazoa; phylum Arthropoda; class Insecta; order Trichoptera; family Phryganeidae; genus Agrypnia; species Agrypnia vestita. Next base: position 170,790 of record JADDOH010004227.1, read on the forward strand.
ACAGATTTTTTTTCTTATCTACTGATGAGATATCCATACGTACTCTTCATTTTACATTCAATATCTTCGTACACAAATATATTTTTACGCCGGAAACTGTTTAAAAAAATCTCTTTTGCGTAAGCTCGTTATTATTTTCTGAAATGAATTAAATAAAATATCTTCCTCTTCTCGTGTCCTGCCCGTTTAACGGACGTTGGCTGTCATGTTGGCTATGCGGACTTTGTTTACTGCGGCCCGGAACAGCTCCACAGTAGACTGGCCAAACCACTGTCTCAAGTTTTTCAGCCATGAAGTCCTCCTTCTTCCAGGGCCCCGACTTCCGGCAATCTTTCCCTGCATTATGAGATGCAAGATCTCGTATTTCTCTGGATGTCTCATCACATGTCCTAGATGTCGAAGTTTTCGGATTTTTATTGTTTTAATAACTTCTTTTTCTTTATTTTTCCGAGCCATAACATCTTCATTCGTAACTCTGTCCATCCAGCGTATTTTGAGAATTCTTCTGTAGATCCACATCTCGAATGCCTCAAGTCGCCTTATCAGTTCTTCGGTAAGCGTCCATGCTTAAATAAAATATAGTTCAAGAAATATATAGACTGATGAATCTATTGAATCTCCTTGGGAGTGCTAAAAGTGACGCCATCTGAACCAGATATCAAGCATTTGGTATCGAATGTGCAGCAGTAAAAAATCTAATTTATAACTTATATGTTTTTTATTGGTTATGAGTTCATTTTAAAGAGATTTTAGTATAATTTATAAACAAAATGACTGAAAATTGGTTCGCGTCTTTGCTAAGCCCTAGTATACGTTTATAGCATCTTTTCTTAGCTCCACGGAGAGGCGGCCGTAGCAACATGCGCGAAACGATCGGTTCGGGTTATAAGCCCCATCTCTGGCCGTTTTTTTAGCCGTGAATTTGAATGAGATTGCGGACGTTACACGAAGATACGAGGACAGACAGAGGACGGACGGACAGATCGAAATTATTATGTTTTTTTTTTTTTTTTTTTTTTTTTAAAAAAAATAGAGATGTGAACACGGAATACGTGTCACATCAATATTCTTACTATTTTCAAACTAAGCTAAGCGCTTGTACTATGAAAATAGGACTAACTTGCTAGTCTGGAGTGAGGATCGAACCCGCAACCTTTGGATCACGAGGCCAGTGTCCTAACCACAAGACCAACAAGCTACTCATGTTTGATTTGTGATATTTAAAAAAAAAAATCTTTACTCTTTTCATTCACCCTGCCGAGTAAAAAAACTTTTTTCTCGGCGGGGCGAATGAGGAAGGACCTAACTAGCTAAAGCATAATTTCTGAATATACTTATTCAAGTAAAAAACGCTCGGCACGTCAAGCAGTCGATAAATAATATTTGAGAACTATTGGTACGGGCACGCAAAAAGGTTCGCCGTCGCTGACCTAGATAATTGGCGTGACGTAATGTGGGTCCTCGCTAGTGACCCGCTTACTCCGCCATCGGCTAATTCGCTGTAATAAACGACCGCACGCCGCCCGCTTTCCGCGTCACCAGCTCGTGGCTTTTGTCTCTATAGGTGGTGTACTACAACTAGATATGAAAAATACTCATAAATGACGCAAAAAATGTAACAAATTTTTATTTATTTATCATTTTAATCAGTGGTTTCCAACCTTTTTGGCGCAACCGCAGGCTATTCAAATTTTAAATTTTTCTCGGCACATTGAAGATTGCTCGCAAATTCATTAATTAACATAGTACATAGTGCATAGGCACCGTGCGTAGTTCCACCGCAAAAAATAACCAGACGCAATTGTTTGTAAAAAAAGTTTTTCGTAATAGTATAATACATGATCGGGTCTATTCTCACTGATTCGTGGTTTCATAACAATCATGTCTTGACCCTTATTATATAACATTGTACACTTCGTCAATGTTGACGTGATTAATATTCAGTAAGTACTAATATTATTTTAAAAGTTGGTACAAATCAGTTTTTTCACACACATCTATCTACTAATTCCGTCATAAAAGTGCCCAAATATTAATTTATAATAAATATTTTCGCATTAATGGTGAAATATTTAAGCGTACATACAAAGTAAGCTCCGCCTGTTTTTATGTGTTACAAAATAAAATTCTTGTTATCCCGAGAATAGGGGCATTATATATATATATATATTATAAAAAATGCGGCCAACAAACATTTATAAGCGGATTGATGATTATTTTTGACCTGTGACCTGTGACACTAGATCAAAAAATATGAATTTCAGTACCAGTGGTGTTGGGGGTTTGTCAGAAAAGTAAATACATACTTCACTTGGTGGAACCTTACCTGCTATATCAGTTTTTTACTGTATTTATAGCAGTGATTTTTCGTTACGGCATAAAATTATATTGAAAAAATAATTCGAGTAACGTAAACATCAAATTAAATAACTTTGATTAAAAGAAAACCTTTAGGCTTTTAAAAGGCTTTGATCATGATTTCTTCCCTTTTCGTGCAGCCGATGCTTCATTTTTGCTGTTAAATATAAAGGCTACGTTTAAAACTTTTCACATTAATTTACATTTAGACTTTTGTATACATTTTGTGCTGGAAACAAATATAGTATAAAATCACTGCTAGTTATATATAAATTTTGTTTTCTGTCGTCAATTTATGAATGCTCCATCAATGAATTAATAAACTAATAGACAGCCACGCGAATGACGCCAAAATCTGCCACTACAATTTAATTTCCAAATGACGCCAGCGCTCGTGGTACACCACGGCTAGGGTTGCCAACTTTTATTAGAAGAAATAGAGTATATCTGATTTCAAAGGAGGTAAATAAAGAGTACGGACTTACAAAAAAAGAGTATCATTTATTTCAAATTTTTGAAAAGGTATTTTTTGCTACTTTTTGCAGCACATAACAATTTTACATTGTTTTTAAAAGAATTGTACGACTCCAAACATTCTAAGTTTACATAGATCAGGAGCTCATTTTTAATTAATTTCGATGAAGTCCTGTTCCTCTCTTCCCGCCACTTTACATTCATGACCGAAAAGACTCTCTCAGTAAATGCTCAAGTGGCGGGAACAGAGAGTATATAGCTAACATTTTTTTTAAATAAACAAATTCGTCAGGACATTTTTTAAATGTGAATTGCCATTTTTCTGCAGTGGTTTTTTGCATAAAATCTGCGCTATTTAACATTTCGCCATTCATGACCGAAAAGACTCTCAGTAAATGCTGAAGTGGCGGGAACAGAGAGTACAGTTGCCGGCAAACTTCTTGAAATTTTTTGGCTTAGTGAGGGAATGCGCAGAAGACAAAATTTGGGTCTCGTTGGTAGAATGGTACATGCGCAAACTTCCCCCCACTACGCAGTAAATTTTCAAGATGTTTGCCGGCTACTGTATATAGCTAACATTTTTTTTTTAATAAACAAATTCGTCAGGACATTTTTAAAATATGAATTGCCATTTTTCTGCAGTGGTTTTTTGCACAAAATCTGCGTTATTTAACATTTCGCCCTGGAGTTCTTTTAAAATTATAACTTCTACGCATCATATATGCGTGACTGGCACTAGTATAGTAAACGTTGTGTAAAAAAGATTATTTTAGCGCCCTCTATTTGTGTTATAGATAATAGAGTACGCTTACATGATATAGAGTACGGTTGGCAACCCTAACCACGTACGTTTGTGTGTGAATCTACTGCCAACTGCCAACTTCGCGTCGGACTGACACGCGAAGGAAAATATCATTGCGCGTCACGCGGTGCTATTTAAAATATCTGTTTAAAAATATAATATGTATTCTCGTCCGTCTCGTAACGTTTTGCAGATCATTTATGCGGTTCGCGTCGTGCCTTCTCAATAAACATAATAAATCGCCGCTCGGTGCAAGCGCTACCTACCTACCCGCCGAATTTTATTTTATCTCTCGAGAATGCCAAATTCTCATAACACTGAACTCCTTGATATTCACGGCGGGTCGCCGTTGAAAATGGTTATTTGATTAATATTTCAAGACGCATTTCATCCGAAGGTTCGTTCGTTTTAATCGGTCGCAAACAAGGAAATCGTCAAATGCGTATCAAGATTGAATGACAATTCGTTTTACTTCTTATTTTGATTGCGATAATGTTTGAGAGGTTTAATTTATACCGGGTGACCGCAATAAAATAGATTCCATACTTGTAGCGAAATTTTCAACTGTTTTATAAGGAATCATGGCATATTATTGTTTTTAAGGGGTTACGTGTAGTCAGAGGCGCAAAAAAATTGACATTTTCAAAAAATTTTTTTGAACGGTTGTTTAATGTTTTGATTCAATACATAATACCAACGTATTACACTATATTTTAAGTAACTATACCGAAAATTTCAAATAAAATTATTAATACTGGACCACGATAGAATCTCGTTTCTTGACCCCTGTTTTGCAAGTAGTGTTTCGCGGTGTCCATCAGTGCTTCTTAGTGGTTTATCTAAATTAAATGAAACAAAAAGAAATTAGTAGTTCAATAGTTAATCTTGTGCTTAATCGAAGCTTTTTTATTTTTTCAAATTTAGCAAAATGGCGGTCTTTGAAAGCTTAGTTATGAATTTTGAGGGAAAAAAATCACTCATTTATTATCTATAAAAAAAAAAGTTTAAGTCAAAAAAAAAAATCCTTCGATTAAGCACAAGTTTTTAATACCTAAAATATGATGTTTAAATTTCATTTAGATCTGTCGAGTAGTTTTTAAAATATCGTGGACACCGCTTTTGAAAACGTTATTTTGAGAAAAACGGGTTTAAAGTTTTATATATTATTATATTATATATAAAGCATAAATAATTAATACAAATACAATTTAAAAAATTACTTACGTAGAGTCTTCTATTTATGGTACATATAATACATCTTATGCCGGTGTGTAAGCCTCCAAGATGTCGATTTTTTTTTATCTACGTCTCATTTTACCTTCTCGAGTGACCTGATTTGCACGTTGGTCAGCAATCTTTATGCGCTCTATATCGAGTTTTTCAGCATACCGGTGTGCATTAGGTCCATAATGTAATGCTATGCATTGGCAATCATTAATATACCTTGCATACCTTCATGACGTCTCATTATAAATTTTTGAAAATGATTATAATACACGCACAACTACCTATCGACTGCTGGGTTTCACTGCCACTGAAGTAGTAACACTAAATCAAATCTCAGTTAGCCTAAAGGTTCTAATGTCTAAAAGTAGAAGTATAAAAGAAATTTCGTACATTATCCTAAGAATTAAACAGGTAAAAACCGCGTTCCGTAGCAGTGGCCCCGTTTGTCAGCCCGGCCGGCTCTAGTACCGTCCGCGTATCAGTACGGGCGGCAGCGGAGGGCCCTACAGTTATCGTTGGATATCTTTAAAACTAATAATCGGATCGAGTTGATATTTTCACACAATATTTTTGAAACATTTTTCTTTAAGAAAATACCAAAAAAAAAATCGATTTTTTAAAAATCCTGACTACACGTAACCCCTTAAATACAAGTAAAATTATAAGATAATGCCTAAACGTGAAAATATATGACTAACCTAGAAACCTATATAGATGAAATTCGGGGACTGTTGTTTGGGCATTAATCGGTAAAGCTTTCTACCGGCAACAGAAATTTCCAGTTTCTTGTATTTAATTATTGCATTATAAATAAACGATATTAAATATTGATGTGGCGCATATAAGTGGCACATCACACCAATTGTATGTACCCTACCCACGGTACAATGCTATCCGGCAGTATGTGTATAACGCCCGCGCCGATCGCACGTTCGTCCGACGGAGTGACGGTCTAACATTTCGTCGCCAATTACTTGGTAACTACGCGGTTTGTTGGCCGATTTGGATTAAACAAACTGCATTCAACTTGTCTAACTCTAAGCTCTACGAGATACGAAAAATAAAACAATTTCAGAAAACGTGCGCCTATTTTCTTTAATTCTCCTTTCATAGATACTAGCATCAAAAATCAAAGGTGCAGCCTTAATTCAATAAGTATTTAATCCTAATAAGCCTTAAATCAATAAGTGCACAGCTCTTCAAACGATATCATCGATGGGGTAGAAATATCTTTACAATAAAAGCAATACCATGGCCATTGCAGCGATTTTGATGTGTTTTATTTCATTTTAAAGTAGGGATGTATCCGATATTGATATATCGGCGATATCATGGGTTTTCCGATATATTGGAATCGGCGATATTAATTTGCCGATACATCGATACATTTTGAATTTTGCTCTATAGATAATCCATGTGTAAACGCGCCTTCTTCGCGCTTAATCATTTTTAAACGCGGCACGATCTCGGCTCGGAGAATCTCCGCGTTTCATAATTTCATTCCGAACACGGAATACGTGTCGCATCAATATTCTTCCTAAATTGCTGGTGTCCTGGAATGGGATCGAACCACCGACCACACCAGATCCCTAGGCGAGCGTCATGACCACTAACTACATCAACAAGCTAAACATATAATAATCTGAACGTAACATTCTGTTAAATTACAATTTTTTTAAAATTTCATTATAAGGTAAACATTCTAAATAAATACTATACAAGTAATTTCGTCTGTTTCTAATCTAAATCCACAACTTCTTACATCTTTTGAAATCTTCACTGTCCGCATCGGTATCGGTATCGTCGATCCTTTTTTATGAGTATCGGTATCGGCAAAAGTGCGTATCGATGCGTCCCTATTTTAAAGTTCTATACTTCTCAAAAGAAACACCCCTTCTTTTATTTAAGTCACATAATTCATCGAAGAGAACTATCGCAGTATTTCTCTGTACTCGCATATCGACAGGGTGTTCGCGCGGATTACACACGCTCAAAAGTCGAAGGGATTTGAGTTTTGATGTGTTGCTACACATGTTAAATCGCTGCTCTTTCGGCCAATTAACATTTTGATATTCACGATTCCAGATGTTCAGACACTCGAAGTCGCCTCGGCTCCCGCGGACCGCCGTAAATGGCGATCTACTGCCATTTGGTCTCTGTCTGGGTGTTCCATTAGTATTATTAGCGGTCCTGATCGTTCAGTCGCACCTCTTCTTTTATCTCGCGCGTATCTGCGATCGATGATAGCGAATCATATAATTAATCGTGAAAGATCGTTGCACTTATTGAATGCGTAGGCGTCCGTCAAAAGCGACAGTTTCCGGGATCTTTTGTTACCTGTGTTACATATCGTTCCCTTAATCTCCCGGACTAGTATGCTTTAGTTATACGTAATGTTTATATAAAAAAATTGATGTATGTAATATGTAATAATTTTTGTGTTCCAACCACAGACCACCAAAAGACATAGACATGAACTAACGGAAAATTCTCGCTACACGGTCTGGTTCCACGGCTGATTCCAATACCTTTGACTTGTTTAAAAAAAATACTACTAGCTTGTAAATTTTGAAACAATTATGAAAAGGTCGAATTAGATACTATTTAAAAGTATAAATGTTTTAGTAAATAAGTCACGCTTTATTTCAAAAAGACGTTTTTACTTGAAGAGACTCTGTACTTCTGGACTCTGGAAGAGACTGTTTGGAAAAAAAATAAAAAATAACGTCAATTGTATAAATATGTCTCGTTATATATACTAAGGGATTTAATTATGCTAGAATAAATAATTTAACTGCAATGTAATGTGTGTTAAATACATCCGAGAGGAGACATACTTTCGCTATGTCCCGATCCCCCCGTCCAAAGAAGGGGTTAAGTTCATCTATATACAATTTTCAGAAAATTAAGCATATAGATCTTAAAAAACAAGTGTTTTTATTTCCCTGTGTGATTATGGAGTTCTATAAACTTCCCTCAGAAACAATAAACCCACATATTCAATGAGATTTAAAAAAGTAACCCATAAAAACGAAGTTTTTATTATACTCCCTTTCTCATTTACTAGTTGGAACATTTTTTTCGCTTAACCTACGCGTTGGGCTTCGGTCGGGCGACGCTACGAAAGGGAGTAATAAAAAATTTCCAAGATTTGAAAAATCAAAAAATTTATTAATTTTTTTAACGAAAATTTAATAGATCTTCTTGATCGTCGCCACGAGTCTGCTTGTCTTGCTTGTTCGCTTCAGCTCGATTGGATCACGGGAAAGGGGTTTAAAATGGATCCAAAGTTTTTTCGTCAGACAAGAAGACAAGCAGACGCCACGAGTTAATATATAACGGTAGTAAAAATAGACTTGATTTCACTGTTTTTTTTTTGTAAGAAGAAGTAAGTCAGAGCTCGTTGTCTACCTGACATATATCTGCAGCACTATTTGGGGCTTCCCGCTACGGACGCAGCAGTTCAGACGTCGCTAGCGCAAGACCCGGCGTCGATTCGCGACCAGGGTGTGAGAGAATTCTTCCGGAAGGGGTCTCTTGATATTAAAGGAACCCATTAGATATGAACGAAAGCTAATTGAGATCTTATTTGCGCGCGTTGTCCTGGGCGCGTACCTTTTCTGTACCGTTTTCACCTTTGGGTTTGCCGATTTGTATCCGAGACGGGATGCGTATCCGGGAGGTGATGGCCAGACTCGTGGATGACGCCACTTTACGTGAAGACGGACTGAACTGCAGCGGGGCGCCCCTGAATACTAATCATTATTGCGGTTGTGGTTTTATTTACATTTACAAACAGCCATCCGTTAGGTTCTTCTACGAGGAGCTAGTATCCCGTGATTTACATCTATGTTAATCAAAATATTTGGGCAGTAATAACTTCGAGGAAAGATTTATGACATTTCGCTGCGCCGCACATCGCGTAATTTATGCGGTTTTTCCCGCCTTCTTTTTCCTCGCGTATATCTTACCAGACATTTCGGCTTTGTAAACACTCGGTTGTTTACTTCATTGGAATATTTTTTTATTTCTTCCGAATGGAGTCTTTGTTCTACCCTAAGCAGGGTTCGAAAAATCCGATTTTTATAATAAAGAATCAAAAAATCGGATTTATTGATACATGATGTATATCCGATATTTATCAAAAATTAGATATATAATCTAATCTTTTTTTCCTTCTTTGCACACGTCGATTGATACAAGCTCGAAATAATTAGGAAATTTATTTTTTTATTTTATACATGAATTATTATTTATTAAATAAATGAATTGCATACTGAAAAAGCTAATATATATGCAATTATTATATATAAGTTATAAAAGTTGTAAAAGTTATAAAAGTTACCGCGCTGCCAAATTGTCGTATAAGTGTAATTGTACAGTTGCGTTTTTTGTTATTGTTATGATTGAATGCATTGATTTATATTTACATATGCGTTATTTTAAAAGGTTTAAAACTGTTGAAATAAATAAATATCATAATAATTATTTGTGCATTCTTAGCATCACATTTGAATAATATGTAATTTAATTATGAGGAGTTCGATCCTCCACCGGAGACTGCACATCAGAAAAATAGTTTTTTGATAGAATTTTTACCCTTCCAATTTACTTTGATATTGACATTATCGACAGTCCCTATGTAAACTAAGACATCTACAAAAAGCAATTTTACAGGAGAGCTGTTTAAAGTTTGCTAACGTACAATTATCTGTCCACTTTATTGTTAATTTTTTCTCTCAAAAAAGTAGAAACATTTTTTAAATTTTGTACTGCGGAGAAAAACATTCTCTATATATTGGAACAAAAAATCAAAATGCGTTTTTTGAAGTCAAAATAAATTGTAAAGATTAAATATCATCAAAAAGTACATAAAGTGTAAGAAGGTTCCTGGAGTTAGATTTCTGTAAAGGTTAAGAAATTTTTTCTAAAATGTAACAGAAATTAACAATTTGTTGTTGTTACAGGACCGTTACAATGTGGTTACCTGTGATGGACTTCCGCTGAGGGCTCTGCAGCTATCGCCATTCCCCACCTTCTACTCCTCTCCGCCTCAGGTGCGCCCAGGGCTCCCCAGCGGGCAGGGGCCCCACCCCCAGGGGCCGCGAGGAGGCCCCCCCTCTCCCCGCTGAAGGGGAGAGCGCCGAGTTATGAGCAGCCATAACATACAAAATACCACCATAACACAAGTGAGTTTGCGCACTATTTCTACTCCATTGGGATAGACAGAGATAATGATCATCTGCACCTTTGGATGTATAACGTTTATGTCTTCCGTACTGTCACGTTGCTTGTATGTTTGTTAATTGTTGTGGCCCCCAATGGGATCATCCTTTAGTATCTGGTTAGGGAACATTAATTACTTTGGTAGTGAACTACACAGGTGGGTTATAGGGATTTTTTCGGGGATCTTTCAACACATCGAGTAGTTGTACATCTTTTTATTCCCTTTATATTATATTAACTCGCGGCGTCTGCTTGCTTGACGAAAAAACTTTGGATCGATTTTTTAACCCCTTTCCCGTGATCCAATCGAGCTGAAACTTTGCAAGCAGACTCGTGGCGACGATCAAGAAGATCTATCAAATTTTCGTTAAAAAAAACTAATAAATTTTTGGATTTCTAATTTTTAATGGTTTTTTCATATAACTTACTAAGTTGTATGAAAATATTTCAACACGTCTGGTAGACACGGAACCTGATTGTAGTATGTTTTTGGATTTTGGAAATTTTTTATTACTCCCTTTCGTAGCGTCGCTCGACCGAAGCCCAACGCACAGGTTAAGCGCCAAACCAGTTTCCACTAGTGAAAGAGAAAGGGAGTATAATAAAAACTTGGTTTTTATGGGTTACTTTTTAATCCTTCTACGGCACACAGTTTTTTTGTCACAGGTTTAACACGGTTCTATGGGATGATCTTATAGGAGTTTGGCTTTATCAAGCGTGATGTTTAACCGCTTTCTCACAAATTATTATACGCATTTAACAGCATCATGTCCGAGCTTCGGACAACTCGCACTCCTCCTGCAACAATAAAACGCATCCGTACGTGTATCATACGTTTAATATTATTGTTTTAGCACATGTCTGTGTTGGGGAGTGGAGCGGGGTGCTGGTACCCTTCCACCCAGCTTCCCCCCACTGCTCCCATCCGACAGAAGAGGCAGCCGACGCACCAGGTAACTATACCCGGCTACACGGGAGCACCATTTCTAACAATTACCCTATGGGATGAAATGCTTGGATAGGCACTAACTGCGGCTGCATTTTTTAACTACCTATTTATGTTTACACAGCATAACTGCCAGTTTTTATATTTAACTTTATGACGTGCTGCATTTAGGCTTATCTATCTTATTAATCTTCTACTATTGCAATCAACTATTACTTTGCGGTTATTCATTTTTAATTGAATTTAACATAAAAATTCACTTTGTTTAAACTACTACTTTTTTGGGAACACCAACCAGTTTCGGATCCACTGTTGCTTCTTCAGGGTAAATAAACTACAAAACAAACATTACAAATTATATACATATATTTTTAGCAACTAGTTTTTGCGTGTACCTGTCATACGACATTATTTAAAATATTATTTTATTGTCTGTTTTGAATGTTTTATTTTTTTAAATTTTATTGTGTTTTTCTTAATCGGGGACTTAACATAATTTTTTTGTATTATGTATGTATTATCAACATCTCAGTATATTATATCTCTTTAATCAAAATAAAATTAGTGTTAGGTGTTTTTTATATTTTAATTTTACGGTAGATGTAGTATTGTGTTATCAGTTTTTGATTAACACCTCAAACAAGCGATAATAAGGGTGGAAATAAAAATAATTTTTCCATTTCACAGATGTTTCTTCTTACATGAAACACTGGAAAATGTTTCACATAAGAAGTAAAAATGTATATAGAAGTTATGAGGCATTGAATTCGCACATTGAGTGTATTATTTTTTCTTTTTATAAGTATTTACCTTTTTGATAATTTTTTTTTAAAATTTGTCTTCCTTCAGCCGTTGACTGTGCAGCACGTGATGCAGCAACTTCAGGGACCTCCGGCCTCCTCGCAGCTGCAGCAGCCTCTGTCTCCCAAGGCCCCCAACGGGCCTCACATCGGGGGGCACTTCAACCATCATGTAATTAATGTTTTATATGTTGTCCATTTTATTCTTCTATTACGTAGCAGTGTTGAGCCCCTTTAGGCTGATATTTAACATTATTTTAAATTCAACTACTGTTACTATTTATTTTTCTCAATAACATTGATATCGGCTAAACATCGGTCCAGCCTTCTTACTCGAATGCGTGATTCTGACAATGACATACTACGTATAACTAACTCTTTCTAGAATTATTACTTTCAGAATTGGAAATGGAATGTTTAGTTTTGCATAACGTAATTTGTCTATTTCATTTATTTATGAGCACTGTCTTTTAATTTTAATATCCTTAAATGATTTTATTACTGTTCCAGAATCCCCACGTATCAATGGCCAGCAGTGGTGTACATCCCATGTCCACGTCCGCGCAGGGAGGACTGCTTTCAGCACACAACCCCGGGGGAGCGAATGGCGCAATGGCCACGTCATTACACTCTATGCCGGGTATTTGTTATGTTGTTACGCTTGCTTCATTTTCACTCATGAATTAACTCCTTTGTTTTATTTTAAACCATATACTTACATATTAACAACTTTTTAAGAAATATATCTTTCTTTCACGATACACATAAAATTAATAATGCTTATTCACGATGCTACTAAAAAGATTTGAAAAAATATGTTTCATTATAATTTTGAATATGTATTGAAATGATATAAAATCTTGAGAAATGTAATAGGTAACAATAAACGCCACGATTTTCTCTGAGTTGGCAAATGATACATCAAAATATCTCGTATGCTACTAGTTTTTGGATTTTTCTCATTTTTTTTTTGAGATTTTAAAGAATGTGAAAATGACTACTGTGTCTTACGTATCATTTGTTACATCCCCAGGGCTCCACCAGCAGCAGGCTCATCAGATGCAGCATCACCAGGTGCACAGTCTGAGTGTCGCCGGAATCCCTCAGCAACAGCCGCACACTGCTGTGATTCTGCAACAACAGCAGCAACACCTCCAACAGCAGCAACACCTCCAGCAGCAACAGCTCCAACAGCATCAGCAGCAGCAACAACAGCAGCAGCAACAACTGCCAGACATCAACTCTATACAACAAGGGATACCTCAGCCATTGAGGACTAGTAAAGCAACGGAACTGAGGCCTTGTAATATGCCGTGAGTATGTTTTTATCATAATAATCATCATCCAACTAAAAGTTCCACAGTTGTAAAATCGTCAAGAGAAAAGTGCCACAGTTGTAAAATTGTCAAGAGAAAATTCAAGAGAGATAGGCCAAGTACTCATATTTTATTCAATACTACAGGTGGATTATTTATTTATTTTTTTATTTTAGGAATTTAAACAGTACAATTTAATATAGTGGCATAACGTATTGACCAATTATAGAGATCCACGGCATAAAATATTAAGTCAAGCAATAAAGAAAACATATATTAAATAGAGGGATAGGAGTGGGAGTTAGAGGGGGAAGTGGAGTGAGGTGTATGGGATTGTGGCTGAGTGGAGTGTGTGTGTATTCTGTGTGTGACGTATATGTATATAGATATGGGGGTATGTGCAAAGAGTGATGAGAGTTTGGCTGTGGTGTGTGTATGATGATGGTCGTTCTCAGTTAATCCGGTGAAGATATAGAAACAAGTAATATAAGCGGTTTAAATACGATTTTTAAGAGCTGAGATGTTGGTATTAAATATATCAATGTCATTGAAGTGGTCATTGTATACTTTGCATGTTCGCTGGATGAATGAGTTCTGTGCATGAGAGGTTCTGCTTATGGGTACATGGAAGAGCACGGATTGTCGGGTTCGCCTTGATGGAGCGTGGAGAGAAACCAGCTCCAATTGGCTGGGACAGTCAATATGTCCCTGAAGTAACTTGAAAAGTAGTATTTGATCAGCTCGTGCTCTTCTATGTTCAAGGGTTCTCATGTTATAGAAATCCATTGCTTCCATATATGAGTCGAAATACATGCCGGATTTACTAATGAGGCAACGCAAAAACCTGTTCTGAATTTGTTCTATTCTCGCAATGTATGTTGTCTGTTGTGGATTGCAGACCTAAGATGCATACTCCAAGTTACTGCGAACGTAGGAATAATATAAAATTTTTAATGAGTGAGGATTTTTGAATTGTTTGCAGGTTCAAAGTATGAATCCCAGCATATTGTAGGCTTTGGAGATAATATGGTCAAAGTGCGCTTTAAAAATAAGTTTACTGTCGAGAATTATTACGAGGTCTTTTAATTCGCATTTGTTTTCTAGTTGAGCGTTGTTTATTGAGTAGGCAAACTGAATGTTATTGGTTTTCCTGGAAAATGTCATTTGAAAGCATTTTTTCGCGTTAAGAAGAAGTTTGTTTATATGACAGTAGGCAGAAACACGGTTAAGATCTTCTTGAATTTTTCGGCAATCGTCTAGGGAGTTCACTTTTGCGAAAATCTTCATACCAACTGCATAAAGTAGGAAATTAGCGAAATGAAAGCAGTTTTGTATATCGTTTATATAGATTATGAACAGTAATGGACCCAGTAAACTCCCTTGAGGGACTCCAGGGGAGATGCGCGTCCAGTCAGATTTAAGACCGCCGATGACTACTGCTTGGTTTCTGTTGGTAATGTAGGAAATAAGCCACCTTAGTAGGTCACCGTGGATTCCTATTTTTATCAGTTTATCAGCTAAAATGTCATGATCGACTTTGTCAAATGCTTTAGTGTAGTCTGTGTATATGGTCATGATCGACTTTGTCAAATGCTTTACTGTAGTCTGTGTATATGGCATCGGTTTGCGCTCATTGATCCATTGAGGATAGCGCGTACTGCGTGAAGGTTAGGATTGGTGACAGTGGATCTTCCCGCGAAGAATCCGTGTTGTTGGGGATTAATGTATGGCTTTATGGCGCTAAATATCTGGGTATAGACTAGTTTTTCAAAGAGTTTACTGAATATTAACAATTTTGAGATTGGTCTGTAGTTAGTTACGTCATTTTTTGACCAGATTTAAAAATAGGGGTTATGTGCGCCTTTTTCCATTGATCCGGGAAGGTACATTCATTAAGGGAATTAATAAAAAGTAAACAGAGTGGATGGACGATACTGGAAGAGCACCGCATGTACAAACGAGGGGGGAATACCATCATGTTTTTTTTTTTGCTCACTATAATATAATATAAAGCTAGTGGGGTATTTTTCTAACTGATAAAGAAGGTATGGACAATACAAAATAAAAGCAGTACTTGGATGGTAGTCTCTGGAATCCGCACTCCAAGTCGACGAAGCACGCTGGTCTAAAGACTGTGTGCTTTCCCCAGGACAGGTCGTTAAGCAATGGTCACAGTACGAGATGTGCTGGTGCTCGGTCCACCAGCTGTTTACCTATAACATTGTGCTAGGTAAATATAGTTGGGAGCGAGTTGTCCTCTCTAATCCATTGTGGATTCAGGCCTTTTGTAGTATCGTTACAAAAGTCACTAAATGTCTCCTGAATATTTCACACATTAATAATTGAACAATTCCTTATTCGCACTAATTAATACTGTCTCTATTGCTTAGATCCCTTTTGGTAAACTCCGTTCAATGTTTCGCACGTAGAAACTTCTCGCCCCGGTATTCTTCCTTTATTCCACTGGAATCACTGGTAGTCACACTATGTTTGCTCGCTTACTGATATCTCATGTTGTAATATCATGGATCATTGATCACACTGTTTCACACTACGGATGTCGCACTGTTGTCGTCACAAACTGAATTTCTTGAGCTCGCTTCCTATGACTCCTTTTATGGCTAAATTCCTTCGAAATCTCTGTTCTAGAGGCAACGAGAATCCTGTAGAAAGTTCTAGGCTTTTCCATAAAGCATTTTATGGCGTCATGGAATGTCATAGAAACTTCAAGAAAGAGAATACGGTTACGCCTCACTGACGTTGTGTTGTGTGCGTAATATTTGGTTACGGATGACTGACAGGGATTTTGGATAAACAAATATAGAAAACGTTTAATAATAAAATAAACGTTTACAATATCAGATTGACAGAACTTTCTTTTGCTCTCCTGTAAAGTTCGAAATAATCACTGACGCCTTTTTGGCTTTTCATCCTCGATATGATTACTTTCTTGACATTTTTTTGTTCTTTTTACACTGGAATAAATTTAAAATGTAAAATTTAGAATTTTATATAGAATGTCTACCGAGCAACATAGTTTACATATTACTGACTAATAACGAGAGGTGCATAAATACGAATACCCATCAAAATACTTATTAGACATACTCACCCACATTAGAGAGCCAATATACGTATTTGTCCTGAATTGTTATTTTTCTTTCAGGGAACTAAATTAAAAGCAATTTTACATAAAAAATATTGTGAATATAATAAATTTTGGTGCTCAAATATTTAACTAAGCTATCACAGCTAAACAGTTGGGACAACAGCAGACGGGAACGTATAAGAGATTACTGCACTTATTAGAGTGTGCATATGCAGAATGAATATATTATGTTATTCTGCCAATTGTATTCTAACATATTCTTCAGATTCTGAGATATGTACTTGTTAATAATAATCAGATGTTATCCATTAATGGTAAACATATTTATTCTGTTTATCTAATGCAACATCATTTCAATTTATGTGACTTATTGGGTTCCTAGATAAACACATACTGTCTATCCACTGATAAAAAAGTCTTATCATGTTAGATAAAATGTCACATTGGTGACGCTATAATTTTTGTGTAATTAAAAAAAATGACATTCCTTTTAAAGTCTGGTGATTGAAAGACTTTTTTGTGTTTTTGAGATTTTTTTTTATCAATTATTGTCGATTTGGTGAATAGCATTTACATTTTTGAAAATGACAAAAATAAAAGAAAGTGACAATGAAGTAATCGATGAGCAAAAAATGGAAGGTGGCAATGTCATCAGAGTGAAAATGTTCATACCACCGGATTTTGAGCCTGTGCAAGAATTTGAAATTGTGTAAATAAATTAAAATATTTAAAATGTTTTTTAAAGTTAAAGTTATTACGCTTATTCAATTTGTATTAACTTCCATTTAAAAATAACATTCATAACACCAACAAAATATAAAGCTCAGTGCCACTTAAACCACTGCATTCTTTCCATATTTTGTAAATGTTGCTATGTTTTGTCCTTGCATGTATACATTTCTTTATTAAATAAGGAATGTTGTAAAATTTACCATCGTAATGTGAAAGTTTTTTTTTTTACAGTTGGCACCATGGTAAAATAACCCGTGACCGAGCGGAACAACTTCTGCATCCTAGAACTGACGGTTTGTTCCTGGTACGCGAAAGCACCAACTTCCCCGGAGACCAGACCTTGTGTGTGTGTTTCCAGGGGAGAGTGGAGCATTATAGGATCAAGTGCGGAGCTCAGTCTACTCTTACCATCGATGATGAGGAGTTTTTCGAGACTCTTCCCCAGCTTATAGATGTAAGTAAAAATGTTATTAAGGTTAAACGCCTAGTACTCGGGAGATCATCATAAAAAATACTTTTTTTTTCACTAAATTATGTGTGCATGTAAATTAATATCTTCATTTTAGATGTCGCGTAAGACCATTTATTATCGGATTAACTTAATTATTTATGTATTTACAAATAATAATACATGAATGTCATTTGATTTCAGCATTACATTCCTAAAAGTAAATCTGGCAACGCTGCGAGCTTTTGACAGTTTGCTACTTGATCGCTAATTAAAAACATTGATTTTAATCACCAAAAACTACATTAGGATCTATATATTTGTTATATAAAACAATATAGATTTATATAAAAAATATAAAACACTATTGTAATCGTCTGTGCATATAAAATAAAAATACCTAAAATGATTTTTGAACAACAAAGCGGCATTATTTCTTAATTCACAAATGGGACTTGAATTTGGCGCACAGATTATTATTTACGAAAAGTTGAACAATGTGGTTATGAATGACAAATGTTTTGAGAAAACTTTAAACTGGCTAAAAATATATCTATAGACAGTTATGTGAATAGTTATCGCGTATTGATAGAGTATAGCGAGTTTTCTCAAGCTTTTTCGGCCGCGCTCGGCTGTCATCAGCTGTTTATGCGAAACACGAGAATTACGCTGTTGCCAAACCGCATCATGGCGGATATGGCATTGAATTTGAAAATGACTGACAGATATTTTCGTAAATGTTCGATCATTTAGATTTAAATATCTACAAGACTGCACATCAGAAAACCTTTTTTATAATGTTGACAAACACTAGGAAAATTGATTAATAAATATTACAGTTCATAATTATGTAGATAGCAGTTGTGGTTAAATTTTACAGAAAATGTGCGTTTTGCATGAGATTCCCTATTAACTTCATTTTAAATATCCAATTTTTTAAAAATTAATTACACAAAAACTACGTGTCAGATATTTCTTAAAAAATTTATTTATGTGTATGTATTAAAATTAATTTGTGGATCTGTAGATAAAGGAGTTTTGTTTTGAATTGGTCTTGCAAAGAGGGAGATGAAAGTCTGTTATTGCGAGTATAGATATGGAAAGATATTCGTTGAAGAAGTTCAGGACTATCCAACTAGGTTGTGTGATATTTTAAATTAACATTAGTTAACATTTAAATTAAAATTACTTAACATCAGTTATTTTATTTCAGCATTACCTCCAAGATGCAGATGGTCTATGTACCCAGCTAGTGAAATGCCTCCCCAAGCAGCAACCACCGTTGATGTCTGCGAGTCAGATGGCTCCGGTGACCACGGTGATACAGCAAAACATTCAACAGCCTCCCATCCAGCAACAATCGCAGTTGCAGCAACAAAAAACTGTATTGCAACAACAGCAGCAGCAACAGCAGCAGCAGCAGCAAATGCTACAGCAGCAACAACAGGGGCAGATGCTACCGCCGGGACAAATATTACAACAAGGCCAGATTTTGCAACAAGGACAAATGTTACAGCCCGGGCAGATATTGCAAGGGCAAATGTTACAGCAGGGACAAATGTTGCAGGGGCAGATGATACAACAACCACCCATATTACAGCAGCCTCCGCAACTAAACCAACAGCAAGCTGCCTCAAATGAACATAATCTTCCTACATGTTTAGCTCCGCAAGCCTTTGTTGATGCAGGTAATTGTTTAGGAAAATATAATATATTTATTATGTGTAATGTTTTAAAATCGTACCCATGATCATTTTTCTATAAAAAGAGTTATTCATTAATAGTAGATACCTTTTCCTACCCTAAATTGGAGTTAATATGGTTCTACGTGCATTCTATTAGGTCTATAACTTTGCTTCTGCCGTTTTTCTATAGATGGCTTTAGCAGTAAGTAGTGGTCTTGGATCATTCTCAATTGAAAATGTCAGTTTACGAGCCAAATTCTCGTTTGCGAGAGGTTTTAATTTTCCGCTTCAATATGTAGAAATCTGCAACGGAGGCTCATCAAATGCTTTCAAATACTTATGGTGAGGCCGCTATTAGCGAAATAATATATCGTGAGTGGTTTCCACATTTCAAGAATCGTGATTTTTAAGTCGAAGGCCAGTATAACGGTGGAAGGTATTCGAAGATGCAGAATTGGAGGCATTACTTGATGAAGACTCGTATCAAAGTCAAGAAGAATTGGCACGATCATTGGGAGTGACTCGACAAGCAATTTCGAAACGCCTCAAACGCATGGGAATGATTCAAAAGAAAGAAAATTGGATGCCATATGAGTTGAAACCAAGAGATGTTAAACGGCGTTTGTTTTCTTGTTAACAGTCGTTTGAAAGGCAAAAACGGATTTTTTATTTTATTGGAATATCCCAGCCATGCTTCCACGTCAACGGCTAAATCGAATATTCAAGGCTCCCAAAGTCATGCTCTGTATTTGGTGGGACCAGCTCGGCGTAGTGTATTATGTATAAAGTGGTTTTACAGGATGAAAATGTTTGCGAAAGTGGTCAAGATATACCAGGAAATGTTGAAATCGGAAGTCCTACCCCACCCGCCCTATTCTCCAGATGTTGCTCCCTCTGACTATCACTTGTTTCGATCAATGGTACACGACCTGCTGACCAGCACTTATAATGAAGTAAATAATTATATCGATTTGTGGAACGCTTTAAAAGATGACCAGTTTTTTGACGTGGGATTCGTATGTTGCTCAAAATATGGGAGAAAGTAGTGGCCGGCGACGGACAATACTTTGAATCATAAATGTATTACCAGTTTTTTGCAATAAAGCCTCGAATTTCAGAAAAAAAACAGCAGAAGCAAAGTTTCACACATAATTTAGAGTGGGTGTCTCTAAGCTAGTAGTAAAAACTTCAGGGAGTCTTCTTCATTCAATTTTGAATATATTCTTTTCATTTTTGGTAAAATGCTGACAGCTATGGAGATAAGCGGCGTCAAAGTTTGCACTTTTTTTTCTCAATATTTCTGACTTATTTTCTGTAAAACATTTGACTACAAAAAAAATATTTTTCAAATTTCTGCAAGGTTTTAAACGTTATGTTTGACTTGTATCAAAGCGAATGAATTTTTAATATTCCATATTCCATTCCATTTTTAATATTACTTTTATGAAAATCTAACGTTATGCAAAAGATAAGCCAGAAATATAAAAAAAAATGCATATTTTATATTCAAAATGAATGAAGAAGCTTTAGCTGCAAGTCACCCAGTATATAGTCTGCGTATATAATTTTATATACGCAAACATACTCGGCCTTATTCAGGGACTAACCAGAAATAATAAGCTTAACAAAAGCTAAAATTTCCATTTGTGTTTGAGTTACAGTTAGCATATACCATCAGAAACACAATTGCCACTAGCTCATTAACGAATCTGTCAAACTTGAATTATCCATATATGTATTTCCAGGGGACACGTGTTTCATCTCTGATGAAATGTAAAAATTTGTTAATTTTTCAGATGAAAAATTATATGAATTAGGTCTGACTATTTATTGCTTGTTGGGTTAGGTTATTAGTATAATGTGATAATTGTTAAATTAAAGAAAAATAAATACATTCCAAGGCCAAAACATTATTTAAAAAACAAAAAGTTTCGCATTTTCAATTCTATTAAAAATTAAATATACATAATAACTTTAGTAGATATAAATTGAATATTTAAAAATTTACTAGGCTGGATGATATCTGAGAGAGATCTGGAGATCAGAGAAAACATTGGCAAAGGAGAGTTTGGCGACGTGATGCTGGGAATACTGAATGGTCAGAGGGTGGCCGTAAAGATGCTCAAAGACTCTGAAGCGGCAAGTAAATTCCTCGCGGAAGCAAGTCTCATGACGTAAGTTTATTTAAATACTGAATGGTATATTAAATTATAAAAAAATTTTTTAAAGATTCTTGAGAATCACAGTTTTTTAATATTTTTAAAAATGTACATTTACTTACACTGTTATGCATTGTTTGATATTATAGATTGAAATTTTTTTTTGAAAGATGTAAAACTAATATTCTGCAATATTCAGAAGTAAGGACCGGTTGTATTAACTTGGTTTATGGTAATAGTCCATTTGAATGATAAATTAATTAATATGTTTAAATAAATTTTTCCAAAAATGGACTGTTTGATTAGTGGAAAAAGCAAAAATCTATGCTTTAAACCATGAGCCACCAAAATATATAGACATGAACTAATGTAAATTTCTATAAGATTGTGAATTTTGAATAATTTATGAAAAATTAAATACTCTAAAAAGTATAATTTATTAGTAAATAAGTCGCCCTTTATCACAAAAATATGTTTTAACTTGAAGAGACTCAGTTTGAAACAAAATATAAAAAAAAAAGAAAAAAGGTTAATTGTAGGGTATAAAAGCAAAGGCAGCAATATCCAAAAAATTAAAAAAATGTTTTGTATGCAGTCACCGAGGATTACTAATTAAAAATGTACTGAAAAATCAAAATCATGTTTCCTATAAATGTATAGGCTATCGGTCGTATTATGGAATGAGCAATATTGCTATTTCTGTATCTTGACAGTTATTGTATAACATTGTAATTCTGCCAATATAGAAGTTTTAAGTTTGACAGGTTTGAAATTAATGAATTCAATCAATTAGAAAGGTCATTATTCATAATTGTGAATTACTTAACGTTTGTTTATATTTTAGAGCTTTCTGATTGATTGAATTCATTAATTTCAAACCTGTCAAAATTGGCAGCATTACAGTGTTATACAATAACTGTCAAGATACAGAAATAGAAATATTGCTTATTCCAGAATACGGCCGTATGTTTCCTATAAAATCTCGAAT
Organism: Agrypnia vestita; assembly: GCA_016648135.1. Lineage (NCBI taxonomy): Eukaryota > Metazoa > Arthropoda > Insecta > Trichoptera > Phryganeidae > Agrypnia > Agrypnia vestita. The sequence continues at coordinate 193,060 of JADDOH010004227.1, forward strand.
TCAGTACATTATAAATGAGCAATCCTCGATGACTGCATTAATTTTTTTTTTGATATTGCTGCCTTATTTTTATACCCCACAATTGTAATAAATATGTTTAGCTTTTTTGGGGATTTAGCAAGAATGTATACTTTAACTGTATTATAAATGTGTCTTAAATATATGTGAGGCAGGACATAATTTCGATGTTTCCCGATCTGACAACAATATTTTTCACAAGTACACGCTTATGTTTTATCACATTGTTATTGAATCATGTTAAACAAAATGGTTCATCAAAATTTATTTCTCCATAATACAGTATGTAGTTGATAGCCATTTCTCTGGGGAGTAAATGTGATGATTTGAATAATTGTGATTTCCCTCATTCCCGTGAGAGCACATCCTGTTGGTGTCATTAATCACTTTTTTCTCTGTTGAATCAGTTCATTGTTTCAGCAGCTGTATTCATTGTTGAGAATAATTTGTTAATTTTTTTTTCAAGAAAACTATACTTCCAAATCAAGTACTTTTTGTATGTGTATTCATCGTCCTGAAGAAGGGAGCATCGCTTCTGAAACATACATTTACAGTAAAATTTAAGTGTGATTAAAACAAAGTGTCAATTATTTTATTAATGGTGCTACAAAAGGAATTTCAAAAATTTGAAGAAGTTATTATAATTTTGTTGATAACTTTTAACACAACAAATAATATCAATGATGGTTGAGAATGGTGGCATTGATATTCAAGCATTCCATTATGTGAATTTAACTACTTTGCCACTTTGCCACTTTGCCTTCTTTCCTTAGAATATTATAGGATATATGATATACTACTATGTCTTACCAGATTCTTATTAATTAGGTTTTTGTCATCTTTTTAATTGTGTTAATTTTCTTTCATTTTCAGATCGTTGAAACATGAGAATTTAGTAAAATTATTAGGACTGGTCTTTAATAAGCAGCACATCTGCCTGGTGACCGAGTACATGAGTAAAGGAAGCTTGGTAGACTACCTGAGAAGCAGAGGACGGTTACACGTTACCAAGAGAGATCAAATCATGTTTGCATTGTGAGTATATTACCAACATATTCATTCAAATGTTCCAACATGCAAAGAATGAAGTTGATTATCCAGAGTTTTTTTTATTAGGGTCATTCGCTACCGCTCCGGATAATCAAGAGTCTAGAGAAATCACGGTATTTTATGTTATTTTAAAATATTAAATATATAATGATAGTAAAAGTAAAACTAGAGAAGGTACAAAGTATTGTACACTTGGGCTGCAACTTAAATGAAAGATGGGATCCTTCGGTTGAAATCAAATGCCGCATAGAGCAAGCTCGTGCAACCTTTATCCGCATGAAAAAGATGATCTCAACCTAGGATTACGAATTCGAATGGTCAGATGCTACTTGTTTTCAGTATTATTTTATGGAATGGAAGCATGGACTCTTACCGAAGAACTGATAAGGCGACTTGAGACATTCAAGATGTGGATCTACAGAAGAATTCTCAAAATAAGCTGGATGGACAGAGTTACGAATGAAGATATTATGGCTCGGATGAATAAAGAAAAATAAGTTATTAAAACAATAAAAATCTGAAAATTTCAATATCTAGGATATGTGATGAGACATCCAGAGAAATACGAGATCTTGCATCTCATAATTCAGGGAAAGATTGCCGCAAGTCGGGGCCCTGGAAGAAGGAGGACTTCATGGCTGAAAAACTTGAAACAGTGGTTTGGGCAGTTTACAGTAAACAAAGTCCGCAAAGCCAACATGATAGCCAACGTCCGTTAAACGGACAGGGCACGAGAAGAAGATAGTAAAAGATTTAATAGAAATTTAAAAATGTTTTTGACTTGATGACGTGGTAACTGTCGTATTCTGGGGTTAAGAAGAGAGATGCCACAGATTAATAATTTTTTAAGAAAAAATAAATTTTTACAATAATTTGGACAAAGGGGGAATTCACTCTATCACCCAATTTTAAACGGAGTTCAGGCTAGATCTCAGAGATAATTACACATTAATTTATCAAAAGGACTGATCTGTCATATATTCTTAGTTGCATTTTGTAATATTCTGTGTGGTTTTTGTCTGCCTCGTGTACCTGACCAACCCACATTGGTCAAATATTGGATACTACAATCAATTGAATATTTTCAAATATTTACATGCCTCATTTTTTAAATTGAAGCAAAAATCATATTTTTTGAGTCAAACTGAAAATGAAGACGAACCTTTACTTACAAAATACATATGATGAAATTATAACATAATTAATTATAATTATTACAAAATACAATGTTTTATTTTGATATTATTATCTTCAGTGATACATGCTCGGGTATGGAGTACCTGGAGGCAAGGCGCGTCGTGCACCGTGATCTGGCGGCGCGCAACGTACTAGTGTCGGATACTGGGCGTGCCAAGGTGGCAGACTTCGGTCTTGCCCGCGAGGAGGGGGGCCCTGATGCGGCAGCCAAGCTGCCCATCAAGTGGACGGCGCCCGAGGCTCTCAAGCACAATGTAACTCAATCTCCTTAGACTTGTACTCAAGTATCCGTAATTGTGCCGTTAGTAAGGTTATAAATGAGCTGTATAAATGATCCAACTATTACTATTATTATTGAAAGTGCGGGGATTTTGAATGAACTTTGATTGCATTACTATTTTATTTAGAGCAACCATTATACTATCTTGACTTAAGTCACATAAATTCATAAAGACCATTTTTATTGTTCACATAATTTAATTTCTCATAGTTGCATAAGTTTTTTTGATTAAAAATAAAAGCATTTTAAGCACTGGTGATGTATCGACAGTCCCTACGTATACTGTCGAACCTGCAAAATTATTTATTCATTTTACTATGTTGAACGATCTCATTAACTCTACATTTTTAGACAATGTTAAAAAAATTATGAATCATCATTTCAAAAAAAGCAAATATTAAAGGAAAATTGAACTTTTTTTTACAGATTTTAAACGTTATCCCAAAATATAGAGTAAATTGAATAGTAAAACAAAAATCAATTTTTTGCAGATTCGACAGTGTATATAGGGACGTCAATATGTTTTATCATAAAAATTATCTTTCTTCATTCGTGTTTGTGATTTAAAAATATGATTAATTATTTGTAGAAAATGTACGTATGTGTATTACATTTTATGTTTTATTTCTAATTTGTTATTTTATCTGTTCTACAGAAATTTTCTAATAAGTCAGACATGTGGAGCTTTGGAATTTTACTTTGGGAAATATATTCCTTTGGAAGAGTACCTTATCCTAGAATTGTAAGTATTTATCTTTACCTCAATTTTATTCATAATTTGTTATAAAATATAAAATTATATCTACCTACAAATATACAGTATAGTAAAACCCCATTAATTCGAAATCCGCCTTAATTCGAAATTTTTAAAGCCCACCTTTGGTGTCCCTTCTTTTTTTTTTTAGTACTTTGTGAAATCCACTTTATCTATACATATTATGTTAAATTAGGGTTGCTTTCTTCAGTTGGCTGCCTAGGTTTTAGTTTGCGCTAATTCCTCGTACTTTACGCATTAAAAAAGGTTTTTCACTTTTAAAATTCTGTAATTCCTCTTTTGGTGCATATTTGTGTTGTTATAATGTTTGATTTTCTTCATAAGAAGTTATTACTGACTTATCTTATTATTTCACGTGTTTGCGGATAATTGTTTCTTATAACTGTGCTGAGTCAAAAAAAAAACGGAATCAAAAGTTAAAATTGGGTGAGGATTGGAGAAGCCTCCCATACATTTAAAGATAATTCTAAACATTTTCGAAACGGCCACCCTAACGTGACGAAATGGAAATAAATATTTCGATTTTTCGCAAGTGAGAACACCAAATATGTCAATATCCGGTATTTTAGTAATAGAAATGTCGCGATATTTGTATTAGCATAATAAATATTGAGTTTTTTTATGAAATGATTTCGTGAAATATGCATAGACTTTTTCACAAAATGAATGGTTTTTCACGAGTTTTTGACGATTTCGCAATTGCATCGCAATTTTTTTTTTTGGTTACTTAAATTACAAATTAATGGGACTCCGCATACTTCAAAATGTTCTTTTTGGTTCCCTTTAATTTCGAATTAACAAGTTTCTACTGTACGTAATATTAGGACTAACTTTATGATTTCCTAGGACGAGGCTTGAACCCTTAGTATATGGTCACTAGGGTCACTACGGAATTACCACTGCTAGTCAAGCAGATAAAAATGTATTTGGCAGTATTTATTCTATTATGATTTTTAGAAAATATAGAATTTTATTAGGTTGCGTAGATAAGTAATGAAAAAAGACATCTACAGTCAGTAACAAATTTCTGTGATTGTGAGTAGTTTTGTCATCTCTTCAGTCCCTACATTTTTAAAATTTATTTCAGCCCCTGGCCGATGTAGTGAAACATGTAGAGAAGGGCTACAAGATGGAGGCTCCCGAAGGCTGCCCGCCGGAGTTGTACGAACTGATGAGGCAAGCCTGGGATCTCAATCCTGACACACGGCCCACCTTCAGCCAGGCCAAGGGTAAGCTGGCCCAGCTCAAGGCCAGCACGCCCGCTCAGTAAGGCCAATTGCGCTATCCAGCTATCTCATTGGAAGACTTTTAAATGTTCAAAGATCTTTTGCTTCGAATATCACTATTACATACAGAAAGGAAATTCTCAAATTTTTTTATGTGACAACAGTGCGAGTATAATATTAAAATGCAACTTGTCACCGTTTTGCGGAGGCATTGTCGGAATTTGTTGAACCAGTTTGGGAAGAACTTGCAAAGGATCTTGTGATATTCCTAACAGTCATTAGAATGCATAATAGTACTGACAACAAACGACAGAGTATATATGATTCGTGTCTCAGAGAAGAAACATATTTTTGTGGTGCTTGTACAATTCAATTGAGATGGATATGCGACTCTACATAGCTGAACATGAAAAGAACTCGAGAATAATTTTTCAGTAGTTCAACATTGACTAATGCCGTGTGAAAGAAGTGATTCTGTCTTTGTGAACATTTCCGATGAAGGTCTACTTCCTCTATAGTCCTCTATGCACCAAGTGAGCAGTGATTCCTAATTATATTGGTAAACATAATCTATGCGGGTTGTGATTGCGCTGTCTGTCGATGATGATTACACATCAGTGGACATTCCACCTTCTGTCAAATGAAAGAAATTTGGCTTTTAAATATGTTTGGTATGTTGCGTAAACGTATTGAGTTATTTGTCTAATAATTGCACCACCGCTAGTACTTACGGGATATATATATTGTTGTTACACAACAAAAAATAATACATTTTATTTTACTGTGTATGTATGAAATATTATTCTTTTTTCGCTTTCATTCAGCACTTTTGATGGGTCCATAAGTATGTTTATAAAGATAAAATTGTATAGTCAATGGTCCTGTTTAAAAATATGCCTACAAAAGTGTGGTAATTCACCTTTAAAATTAAAAATTTGATCTTTTCATATTCAAGTATTTTAGAAAAAAAAAATCCTAATATTGTATTTAATATACCTAATAATTTAAAAAAAAATCTTTAATAAAATATTGTTATCCATGTTTCCGGAAAATTACCAATCATGAAAATATTTCGCGGTATTTTAAAATGAACCAATGTTCTATTGCAAATTGTGCTATACATATTCTAAAAAGTTAATTTTTATGTAAAAATTGCGTACAAAATAATGATAACATTTTGCACCAATAAAAGAGCTCAAAAAACAAAAACAATTACTTCAGAAGCAGCAATTATAGAATTGAATCTCATTAATAGGTTGTTATTAAAAATTTTGTAGCATCTCCTAAATATTTATTTTAGGTAGTATAGTATTTGTAACTAAACCTTAAATAGTGATAATAGAAAATGCATTTCAAATATCAGAAGTTTAAGTTATTATTTTTTTAAGGTTTTTTCTGATTTTAAAGTGTAAAAAAAAACACCTTTAGTTTTACTGAAAATTTATTTAATTTTATAAAATGTTTCTGATTCGATGATTTATAATTGCACAAGAAGTGTACGTATTGAATGTTTAAATAATGAATATGCGTACGTATTTGGCTATTTTTGGGACTAAAATATTTTTTTTATAAAATAAATATAACAATACACCTCATTCGCCAGCTTCCAAAATATTTAAGAAATATTAAAACATTACTGTAATATTTATATGTATTGTTATCTTATTGAGATATGATTTTGAAATAAAAACAATTTCCATGTTTGGGTTATAATAAAATCATAAGTATGTCTTCTTGTCTCGCAAAGGTTTTTAAATATATAAAATAAAATATACTTATTGTAATGTGATTGGTGGTTACAATAAAACTATAATTACTAAGCAGAACTTTACATTAAAATATGATAATATTTATTATATATAGCATAATAATATATTATATCTTGAATGTTAGTTAAAAATTAGACCATGGGTTTGAAAATGAGACGTCAATCATAATTTTAAAAATTCACAGATAATGTTCATTTAATGTATTACGCTAAGGATAATAATCTAGCGCTCTTCGTGAAAAAATTTTTTAGGGATAATGTTAAGTCCTCATTTTAATTTGGCAGCCCTAAAAATGCCTATTAGGTAAATCATAGAAATAAACAAGTATGTACCTACATCGTAGTTTAACGGGAATCTTATGAAATTTTAAAAGTGAAAAAAAATTGTATTAAATTGTGAACGGTGTCGCCTTAAGACATTGGTTCTTATTTTAAAAAATTTTTTTCTCGTGAGTGTTAATTTTATGCACAAATATTTTTTTATAATGCAACTGGTTTCAATTGAACAAAAGTATCTACCCTACAATATTATTTGTAATTATATTTTGTTGGTATATTTTAGATTCACAATAACTATTGCTTGCCCAACGTAAATTGGCGTGAATTTGGAACTAAAACCCGCACCCGGCGGTAACTCCTCGCCCTGTCATTCAGTTCAATTTCGGGAGCTGTGACATCTTGATTACCAATTTACACTGAATTATTATGTCCAAAACATCCAAAACAGTCCGGGATGGTGCAAGAATAATTGCCAATGAAGTATTAAAGTTTTCCGAAGCTGAAAAAGCAAATAATGGACCGATATTACCGTTTGACAGATCGAGCGGCCGCCATTACTAATTCGTTTCTTTAGTGTTGCCCGACCAAATTTCTATTAAAGGCTCTGACACCGGTCACCGAACATTCTGTACATTATGTAGTGTGCAGTAAATTTACACCCTGGCAACTTCTGTTACGCAACAGGGACGCCCTCCCTCGCACGCCAATTTATAGTGGTCGCATTCTAATGTTTTTAAGATCGAACTGCAGTAAAACAAACCCAAATAATTGGAATATTCAGCATAATTATAAATTTTACTCAACCTCTCTGCATTTGTTTGGATTATACGAGTATCTCATAGCTAGTAGCAAAAATTTTGCAGGTGTAGTTATGGAGAAATTCAATATCAAAGTTTGCATTTTTTTCAATATATCTGATTTATTTTTTAGAAAAAGTTGAACTCTCATTATAGCAACTTTATGAAATTATCGATTAAAATGATAAAAACCTTGCCAAAATTTAAAATATAATTTTTTACAAGGTTTTTATCATTTTATTTGAGTGCAAACTTTGATATTGGTTTGATGCAAACATGGTTGCTTGAACATTTTCAACTCATTATCAAGGCAGGAAAACACCTGTAAAGTTTTTGCTACTAGCTATGAGAAACCCAGCTCTATATACCCACCTATCTCAAATAAAATTTCTTGAAAAAATTGCTTGAAAACTTCATACATTTACTTATTGATATTTTAAATAATTGAATACATTGCCTGAATTTTTAAAAATATTATCTACACTAGCAAGATATTAATTATCTGAATTGTTAGTTTTATTTTATCCTCGTAGGGGGTTAAATATTGTACAGGATTGTCAAAATAAGATGCACTCTTGAAATATTTAATTTTTTATGATCATCTTCACTGCAGTGCTTCTCAAGCAGCTTGTGTGAAGTTGTAAAAGTTGGTACAAGCCGTAATAAATTCACTGTCGCACAGCGTGGGTAACAGTGTCTATGTTTACCACATTATTATTATTATTATTATTGCCTTCATCTTCAAATTGTAACATTGAAATAACAAAGTAGAACCAAAAAAATAGAATTAGAATCACGCAATCACACCATCACACCATCACACCATGTCGGGCTATCATTATTTATATTGATTGCGTACTCTGAGCCAAAGGCCAAACTCAAAATAACGTTTATTTTAAAATGGGCAGTGTATGTGCAAATCAAAATTGTATTCTTCTGTATTGAGTCCAGCTCTTTATCTGACGTTTTTCAATCAGAAGACCTTTTTCCGACTGAACATCTTTTTCCTCCCAATTTTACTTATGATTTCGACAGTTCCTAAATATAATATCGTAACCTACAAATCGACGATTTTGAGTTTGTTGTGTGTTTCATATGTATTTAATTATATATTTAATTCCAAGAAAGAAAGAAAAATATTTTGCAATGAATAATGTTTTTTTTATTATAAATTTTTTCTTTTTCTTTCTTGGAATTAAAGATATACATATGAAATACACAACAAACTCAAATTCGACGATTTGTAGGTTACGATATTATGCGTAGGAGCCGTCGATTTCTAGGTGGAGTATTCCATATTTATATATCTTTGACATGTCTTCTTCGTGTGCCCAGGATACTTGAAATTTCGAAGCTTACTGGTATTCTATTAATGATGTTAAATTAAATATTAATGAAAACATTGCAACTTCAAAAAATGCTGTTGATAATATAATAACCCAGGAGAAATTATTAATATCTGATGATTTTTTATTTTGTTTAACACAATATTGGTCCTTAATGACGAAATGCGATTCAGATAGATATATTATTAGACAATTTTGCAGAGAACATAATATATCCGAAAAGTAGTCCATTTTATTTTTGGACAAATGACGGTTCCTACGTAAACTCGGACATCTATTAAAAATGCATTTTTTACTTTTTTATACCAAAACATAGAAAATATTCTTCTCAGTGATACAAAACTTGTTTCTTTCTATGAAAAAAAAGTTTATGGTTTTGTTAAAGAAAAAAACTAATAATAAATAAGCTGACCGAAAAATACGCTAATTTTGTATATAAAGCCAAACTTCTAACAGCTCTCTCTTGCTTTCTTGTAGATGTCTTGAGTTTACACAGGCACCATCAATCCAAGTGTGATGAGTTTGTGTCATTTTTGCCTTATATTAGGTCCTTACATATGAAATTGGCGTTTTGCCGTACTGGCAAATTTGATCTCAAATATCTTCTCTTTGGTTAGGAATTCCAAATCCAAATTTATACAGCTATTTACTCATGTATTTGTGTTTTGAAAATTATAATTCATTTGTTTTTTCCTCAATTGTTTTTTTCTTTGCGTCACTCAGTTTACAAAATGAAAAACTTGAAATATCGCGTTATTTACGAGTACGAGTTCCACCGTGGCACCAGTGCTGCAGAAACGGCTCGAAGGATTAATGATGTGTATGGCGACGGTGCCGCAAAAGAAAACACAGTGCGTTTTTGGTTCCAACGTTTTCGTTCTGGAAATTTCGACCTGCAGAACAAGCCCCGTGGACGGCCGGAGACCAAAGTTGATAATGAAGAATTGAAGGCTATTGTGGAAGCGGATCCATCGCAAACCACATCCGAGTTAGCTGCAGGCTGCGGTGTTAGTGATAAAACTGTTTTAATCCACTTGAAGCAAATTGGTAAGGTGAAAAAGCTCGAAAGGTGGGTACCTCACGAATTGAGTGAAGCAAATCAACAAACGCGCGTTGACTGCTGCGTTGCATTACTCAACCGGCACAATAATGAAGGGATTTTAAATCGAATCATTACCTGTGATGAAAAGTGGGTCCTGTACGATAATCGGAAGCGCTCATCGCAATGGCTGAACCCTGCCGAACCAGCCAAACCATGCCCCAAGCGAAAATTGACTCCAAAAAAGTTACTTGTGAGCGTTTGGTGGACTAGTGCTGGTGTCGTTCACTACAGCTTTCTTAAATCTGGCCAGACGATTACGGCAGATGTCTATTGTCAGCAACTGCAAACCATGATGGAAAAGCTAGCTGCTAAACAACCGAGGCTGGTTAATCGCTCTAGGCCACTGCTGCTTCATGATAACGCTAGACCACACACTGCACAACAGACGGCTACCAAATTAGAGGAGCTTCAATTGGAATGTCTAAGACATCCACCGTACTCTCCGGACCTTGCCCCAACAGATTACCATTTTTTTCGAAATTTGGATAACTTCTTGCAAAGGAAAAAATTCAACTCCGATGGGGCAGTCCAAACCGCCTTCAAAGATTTTATTGATTCCCGTCCGAATGGTTTTTTTAGTAAAGGGATCGATGAACTACCTATGAGATGGTAAAAGTGCATAGATAGCAATGGTACATACTTTGATTAAATAAATATATTATAATAAAAAAAATCGGCTTTATGTTCCTCCCATACTAAACGCCAATTTCATATGTAAGGACCTAATATAACACACTTCAGGATATACTAGAGAATTTATTATGCCTATAAACATATTCTAATTGTCTAATACTGATTGAAATTTTTCGTAAATATCTAGCTATAAATAAAAAAATATATAACTAAGGCGTGCTTATATGTTACTGTCGATGATATCTTTCAATCTGTGTAACTAGAAAAGTTTGTCTTTAAAATAAAAATTATTAAATTGGTAAATGTTTGATCATCAGAATTTTTCAGGTTTTTTTTTTTAATATCAAATGCAATATTTCTGTATGTAAATGACCAGTGCATCTTATTTGTTCCCGCGTTTGATATTATTCCAGATGTTTCTAACATTTTCAAACAGATTAACACTCCGCATGATTTGTCAGCAGAGTGCAAATATTTTATTTGTTTTTCTTTAGATTTTTTTTATTTTTATTAAGGCTGCATCTTATACTAGTCTGCGAAGCTCATGGATATATAATTGTGTACATTTTAAATTGTAATGTTTGTAAACTAAGATTGTTTGGTGTCAGTTGTATATATTTACCAATTTTTTGGAGTAATTTGATAATACTATTTACTATTGTTTTAAAAATATACGTACTTACTCACCAGCACCATAAGGCATTTAATTTCAACATGTTTCTTTGAGCTCATATTGTGAGCGTACATTTAGGGAACTATTACAGTAAAGAATGTATTTGAGTGTCTATGTTATTATAATCAATGTTGCCATAAGGCCGTAACGTAAGCCGTCTACTTGAATACAAAGAAGGCTTCCCTCTGGCTCCCGCTTACAATAAAAGAGGTTTTCCCATGCTATGTGTATTGTCTGTGATTATTTTATTGTTAGTGAAGAACCGTTCTTTGTTTGTTCTTGAAAACAGACTGACTTACTGCTGCTAACTACCACCCGTGTGGTTACTATAGGCTAATATTTTATGGTGCTATTTCAGCAAACTTTTGCCGTATCCATAATAATTTTGCCTCTTTTTTGTGAGTAGAACAGATTCTGTAGAGATTTGGTATGATTTTCTCACTTGATGAAATAATATTTCTATTTGTATGTGTGCGTGTTTGTGTAAATTCGTATGAAATTTGCAATATTAGCGTTAAGTGTTGTTTTGTTTTGATATGTTTTAATTATTGATTTCGGTCCATTGAGGAAAATATTTTGTTGATTGTGAAAAAGAAAAAATAATTGTTTATTGAAAAAAAATTTCATGTTTTATAATTAACTGATTTTAATGTAAATGTGTGTGTACATAAATGATTTTTTTGTAGTTTAAAAAAATATATTTAATCTAATAATAAAATACACATTTTGGAATTTTGCATTTTTATTCTGATGTTGGAGCATTTTTACAAACAAATTTTCTACTGAACCAAAACTGATACCATTGTCAAAAATGGTAATTGTATTATTTACATATTCTTGCGTAGTAAAGAAATCACCAACATGCTTCATATATTTGTCACTCAATTTTTTATAGAAATACAATCATTTTTTACAGAAGCAATTGTATTCGTCATCTTTTTTGGTTTCTTTTGTTAATTCTTCTGATGATAGCTTCTTATCTATTTGCACTTTGTTTCGGCTGGTAGATGCATTTGATTCTCGCAAAGTTTTTTCATCCTGAGTAATTTTTCCTGATAGATTACTAAAGAGGTTAACTATATCGCTAAATATAACTTTGTAGTTATTATTCTTCTTATCATTTTCGGCAGTTTCTTGTGTAGATTCATGTATTAAAGTAGGTGTGGCTGCTGGTAAATGCTCTGGACTAAAAAAGTCCACTTGCATATCTTCTATACAACCTTGGGTGGAATTAATATTTGTCGCTGTGTCTACTTTATTATTTATATAATCGGTTGCCATGCTTGTTGGCTGATGAAACCAAGGAAATTTTTCCAAAGTCGGACAAAAATGACATAAATCTGTTGTAGATGAGGTTGCATCTCGGTGAAACTAAAAATATAATTAATCTATTCAGCAAATATGCTAAAGTATGTATTTTTAAACATGTTCATTATTAAAAACATCTACACAGTAGACCCCGATAATTCAAAATTTGCCATAACTTCATTTTTCAAATTTCAAATTTCAAACTCACAATGTTAATTTCATGGTAGAATAACCCCGATAATTCGAAAACCTAGGTGACTTGCAATTCAAAATATTTTTTAGCCCCTTATGCCTGGTAATCCCGTTGATCGCGGGGAATACGTTCTGGACATGGACGTAATAAGTGAAATTTCACGATCATCAGGATTTAAAAAAAAATCTTTTTGTAATTCATAAAAAATACTATCAATAAAACAAACATTATTAATAATAAAAACAATGTCATACATAATGTAACGCATGTGAACACACAAAAACAAAGTGGGCGGTTTGCAGTACTTCGCTTCGCAATGCGAGCTTATGGCGTCAGAAGACAGTAAAAATCGGATTATACCAGATGGCACAGCTGCGGCGAAATATTCACTTCTCCAAAAGTGAAATTCCAGAGAGAGTCCAAAATCGTAGTCCAGTATCACAGCAATGTCGTAGAAAATTCCAGAATCAGTCCCAAGTACACATCCAAGGTCGCAGAAAATCCAAGAAGCAGTCCAAGTAGTCAAGCAGGGGTCGAAGATGGATGTGGAAATGAAAGCCAGGTGAAGCTGTCCAATAGGTGTATATAGCAGTATTGAGGTATGCTCGCCTGTGACACATTTCAGCCAGAGGTCCCGATATGCCACTGCAGGTGGCGCGGACTAATCACAAGGCGTCTTCTGGTAAGCTTCTCCAAACACCTTTCATACACAATTAGAATGACTTCTTTCCATTCTTCACCAATGTTTCTGTTAGCTTTCATAATATTAAATTGTTTCCGTAAAACCAAATTGGTATCTCTATCTTCTCTATCAGTTTCTTCAATGAGTTGGGGCATCGTTTACCTTAAATAATAGGCTTTGAAAGCTGCTATTGGGCCTTGATCTATAAGCTGTACGTGGTATTTGGAGGTAAGAAGAAGGGGAAATCAATTCACAGAGGGGGCAAACGAGCTCGAGGTTCAACTCGAATATTTTTTTATTGCTGGGCAGAAACAAGTTTTAAACCAGTCCATAAATTTAACAAAAATCATGATGTAATGAATCCGCACTCGCTGGGTCAGGATGAACTGTGGTTACCTGTATATAAAATATGTATACAAGGTATCTCGTATTCGGAGGATTCTTCTTCATTCAAATTTGAATAGAACATATTCTTTACAACTGTTGTGGAGGTAAGCAACATCAAATTTGTATTTCTTTTCAATATTTTCAGAATTAAAAACTAAAATTTTACGTTTCGGCAGTTAGTAACACACAGCATGCTTAGTGCAAGTCTTATCTGCTCAGTACACATTTTACACTTGCCGTTGAAGTGTACATCGTGTATCACAGAAGTGTTAGTGGTCTTTCTTCAAAATCGATCTCAAAAAAAAAATGAAATTCACTGTGGACAAATAATTATTTGAGTATGTATGAAAATATTTCCTAGAATAATTTGATAATTTTGAATAGATAAATTCGGGTAATGACATTATTGAGTAAGGTAGTCTCCACTGGTATTGATCAAGAGATCGAAGAAAAAATCCATCAGTGCCTGTTCAAATATGTCCATGGCTTAAAAAAATTGCAATAACTGCAAAAGACTTTGTGGTAACATTACTTAAAAGAATACACTTTGTAGTAACCACTAATTTGTTGAATTATCAAAATGTTTCTTCATCTTCAACTTTGTATTAACCAATAATTTAAAAAAATTATTGGTTAATACAAAGTTTATATCAGGGTTATATAAATATCGTAATATATATCCGCGGATATACATTACGATATTTATGGCTTGATTTTTACTTTTAATATATATTCAAAACAACTTTCTACATTCGTTAATAGATAAAAAATTCTACAGTTTGTTTTTTTAAATATCTGCGGTCATTACCAGATGACGCTAGATGTGTTATAAAAAGTGCTACAGGTTATTTTTTTGATATCTGTGTTTGTTACTAGATGGCACTAGTTGTATTTTAAAAAGTGCTACAGGCTATTTTTTTGATATCTGCGGTTGTTACTAGATGGCGATAGTTGTATTTTAAAAAGTGCTACGGTTATTTTTTGGATTCATTTGTTTCATTTAATCCATTTTTTATTTCACACAAAGAAACAAACACTCATAATGCTACATTAGAAAGAGCAACTTTTATAAATTATATATAGTACTTTCCTATATTAGCTTTTTTCAGTATGCAATTAATTTATTTAATAAATAATAATTCACGTACATAATTATTTCGAGTGTGTATCATTCGACGCGCAATGTGTGCAAAAAAGGATAAAAAAGTTTTGATATATATCAAAAAATATGATTTTTTGTACAAAAATCGGATTTTTTCGAACCCTGGTTTATACAGGGTTATTTGGAAAAAATTAATAACCTCGCAGGACTATATTCCTGCCTTGCTTATGAGTCGAAAATGTTCAAGCTATTATGACCTAATATCAATAGTTAAGGAGATATGCAAAGTTAGCATTTTTTTTTCAATATTTCTGACTTATTTTTTGTAAAACGTTGGATTATCATTACAGTAACTTATATCAAATATGAAAAATTCATTCCCTTTAACACAAGTCAAATAAAAAAATAAAAACAATTGAAAAACATTCCTATTGGAATTTTATCATTTTATTTAACTTTTATTGAAACAAATGAAATTTTCGTAATCGATATGAGTTACTGTAAGTCAGAAATATTGAAAAAAAAATGCAAACCTTGATGTTGCATATCTCCATAACTATTGATATTAGGTCATGATAGCTTGAACATTTTCGACTTATAATCAAGGCAGGAATATAGTCCTACGAGGTTATTAATGTTTTCCAAATAACTCTGTATACATATGTAAAAAAAAATGGCTCTGTCATTTGTGAAAAGCAATGGCAGGATGGACCATAAATCTGCGTTGGCGATTTCATAACTTCTGAGAAACATAACACCAGCATATTCATAGCTTTTGACAATGGAGAAGTGAACTATTTGTTTTCAATGAATCCAAATTCAAATTTGAGTAAAATTGAACAAAGTCTGAAAAGATATCTCAAAAATAACAAAGTTATAGAATTTTATATTTTTCATTTCGCATAAATAATTTTGTTCCGTCGGGTGGAGTCGCGTGACGTAATCTCTCGTAGCCGGTGTACATCACGTCCGACGCCCGGACGGGTAATGTCACAGGCGAGTTGGAAGCCAATCATTCAGCGCTAAAGTACACTAACTTTAATATTCTTTTTCTCTGTTATTTATCAACAGATTTCAACAATTTATTAGTTTTGGTCCATATTTTAGTCAGATGTTACAACATATTGTATTATCAGCACTACAAAACTTCTCCATTGTATTTGTAAAAAAAAATTTCATTAGATACCTATTATTTTTTTCAAAGAAATATTTGGTGCCACCAAATTTATTATAATTATGTATAATATTACCATTAGTTGATAAGGTGGTAAATTCCTGATAGTTTCTCCTTGAAGGTGAGTTTCCAACACCTTGATTTCTAATTGTTTTAAAGCAATTTGCTGCTGCAAATTCAAATTCCTGTAAATTAAGGGGTGTTTTTATTTGAAATAAATATGTTTTGAAGAAACGCATCGGATTAACTAATCTTTCTTCTGAAAAAATTAAGCTGACACCAGGACTTAAACCCAGTACCTTTCTATAGGCATTATACTGTCAGTAAATTCATTATTGACATTTTGTATTATCTATAAATATACCTCAAGAGAAAACATGAATCCACATTATTTTAATTAAAGTAAATGTCAACTATCTGCGGCATAACAATAATTTATGACCATAGCAAAAAAAAAATCTTACTGTTGCACTGGATTCTCTAACCACGGTGCGTTAGAATGGGCATGACTAATCCACGGTGTATTTGAATGAGCATTGCTATTGTTTATTGTTACTGGTTGGCTGAAATAAACTTTTGGCAAGTTCTTTGGGACATAATGAAACTTGATTCGTCCATCGGGATATTCCACTGGCACTATGTCTCCATCTGGATATGGATACACATTATTATCCCAAAGGGACGGTGCCGTTGTAGGAATCGGTTGATAAATTATTTGATTATTATTCAGAAAACCTGTAAAAGATTGGAAGAAGATGGAAAAAATATCTCAGCGGGGTGTTTACTCTAGTAAATATTGTCACAGAATATTTTCTCACAAACTGCGTGTGACACTTTAAGTGGATGGTTCCAAGGAACAATTGTATCTATTATGTATGTGGGGCATAAAAGCAAAGGCAGTAAATATCAAAAAAAAAATTAATGCAATCTTTGAGGATAATTAATTTATAATGTACTGAATACTTACGAGATTTTATAGGAAAAATAGCCTATACATTTATAGGAAATATGATTTTGGAAGGGATAGATACATAAAATCAAGAATTCAATACATTTTAAATTATTAATCCTTGGTGACAGCATTCAAATTTCTTTTTTAATTTATTGGATATTGCTGCATTTGCTTTTATACCCAACATATGACTTCTTTTGCTGCCGTTTCAGAATCTATTGCAAGGTTTATCAACGGTTAGTACCATTGTAACAATGAATACATTTTACACAGTACATCAAGAGGATTTTATATTAATCCGATTTTTATATCTTGAATCCTTCCTTTACGAGTCATACATAATGACATTCGGATTTCTTAAGACTGTATATTTAAAAGTAGAGTTGAAAATTACATTTAGAAAGATAAATTTCCCCAGAAGACTGGATGGCAAATAGAACTGCAGTCTTGACTGTAGTTAGGATAAAATGTTCATACAATTTCTATTATTTTTTTAATAATTTATATACTTTCTATATCTACCTATTTAGTATCATTTACTCATATTAATGTTACCTGTCGGTGTATCATTACGATTATATCCTGATGTTACTTGGTGCCGGTTCCAATGAGATGCCACTAAAAAGAGTATCAATCTTAACATAGAATGCAGTTTAAAAAACAATGATTAAAAAATGTCCTAGGACAGATTTTAAGTGCTAGTAATTAAAAACAAATAAATATTACACATGTTGTGTAAAATTAACTACAAAATATGAAACATAAGCTCTGGAACACAACACTTATCCCAGTAAAATGTTAAATTAATTTTTAAAAAATGATACGTAGAACTTTTTTTTCAAATCATTTTCAATTCGACAAACTGTTTCTCGCTAATTGCCATTTTCCTCTGGAATCTGATGACTTGGTTAAGAAATTACCTGTCTATGACACACACTTGTTTGTCCTTATACTATAGGAGGAAAACCTCTGAAGATTGAATAAAGATTTAGAATTGAGTAAATTATTTTACTGTCAAATTGTAAATAATAATACTGTTAATAAATAAAGCTAACTTTTCCTGTCACTTCTGTTTATAATTTAATTAGATAATGAGAACATGACACTTCCATATTTTAAAAATATGTTATATGTATAACTATAATTTTAAGAATAAATTTATATATTTAGTTTTCTTAAATTATCATAAATTAAATTGTAATTATTAAACTCCCACTCTTAAATTTATTAATCCAGACCATTTTGATTGCTATTTTAATGTGATTTCTTGATTGTTTTGTTTTGATTTAAAAATTACATTTTAGAAGGTAGGAGTTTTTTTCCTTTTTTCTCTTTATTTTGGCTTCACCAAATAGGTGTTACATATTAGCCTGTATAAAATATATACAATTAATTAAAAATACAGAAATAAATAATATTAATGAACAATAATAAGAATATTAATAATTGTATGAATACTTATACTAGTACCTACTTTGAATGAACAAAATAAATGATACGTTTACATACATCTCTTACACACATATTTTAAAAACATAGATTAAAAAAGAGGTAGGAGTTTAAATAAATAAGACCAGATTAGGCCATATTTTTTTTTTAATGGTTTCTATGGGAAATGGGCTGGGACCATAGGCGTACTATAAATTTATATACGTCTATGGCTGGGACAAAGCTACCACGCACCATATAAATACATTATAAGTTTTTATCTGTAGTAGAGTAGTCTAGAACAAACATAATTGCTTATGAGATCTGTTCATTCTACATATACATTGAAATATATGTAATTAGTAATTAGGGTTTATTAATTTGTTCAAGTCCCGTAGCCTACAGCAAAATTACCATTTCAATAGGAAAAATATAACTGTAGAAATAATATTAGCTATAGTTATTAAGTATAGGCTTTATTTATTTAACTAATGAAAAAACACACAATATTTCAATAGTGAAATTACAAGCCTACTTTAATTAAAAACACATAGATTTAAGGGGGAAGTTCGACACTGACATGACACTCGTAAGCGCGTGCTACTGAACACAGAACTTTACAAACAATAATATATTCAGAAGTCCCCAAGTCATTAGCAAGCATGTGATACGTCAGCCAAAGATATTTTCTCACATGGGTTTTTGCACAACATCTATGAATCGTTTTAGCATACTGAATTCATTTTAGCATTGACAGTTTCTGACATCTAAAAGATATTGGGAATGCCAAAGTCTCTTACCGATTTCTCGAGTGAATTTCATCCAACCTAAATAATTTTAAAGGGATAATAAAGGTCAGAAATAATTAACATTATTTTTAAAAATAAGTATTTATTGTATTTATAACTATAAACATTGTATAATAATATCACAATATAATTTGTTGGGGGTTTTATTGTCAATCATATCATAAAAAATTACGATTTTTATTCTCATGGAGCTTCTAGAAAATTTATCACAAACTAACTTTTCAAAAACAAGCCCACATAAAACTGTTTTAAAATCTTATACTATTAATACTATCTATGATTGACATGATTATCAACTGTAGACTGTATTTCTGATATGGAAATTGACTATGTATTCGGAATTAGTTCGTTGTACACTTATGGCAAACGGGTCTGTCGGATGGAAAGTGAATGCGACAAGTCTTCTAGCTGTGGCGGGAGCTGACTGTCCTAGAACTCCAGCATATATTCTGAATTTCAGAAGACCAGAGTCTCTTGCATAAAATCTGTAATCAAAAGTAATCAATTATGGCAAGAAATAATGATTAAAGAGTTAAGGTTGTTATTACGGTCATTAGACATATTTAACTGTAATTTCGGATATTTTATACGCACCGTATGTATTACCGAGGATACTTATCCAATGTCATCAGGAGGACGACCGCGGAGGTCGGAAAATATTCGAAATTACAGTTAAAGAAATAATGATTTATACATTTTAATTACACAATTCATAAAATAAAGCACTGTCTGAATATGAAGCACCCACAACATTAGGTCAATGCAGTGTGGAATTTTAAAATTTTATTTGTTATTTATGAGTGAGGGAACAAATAATTATTTATGATGAATTACCTAATAGGATACTCTCCATAAGCTTTGGGTCTTTCCATTACCGAAACCCACTTATCGTCGTAACTGAAAAGTGATAAGTCCAAGTACGGTGAACTGCTATAAGACTGGGCGCTGATGGGCAGTTGAGCGAGAATTCTTTTCGTAGCCTCCGTTTTCCCCCCATAAATAGCTCTAACGATGGTCTGCTTAAATCTCTGCTGAGTGAGCTTAGCGTACAGGTTATTAGACGGAGAACATGTGAATTGTGATTCAGAATAAAGTCTCGCATTCCGGAAAGAATCACAGAAATTTTCAAATAATTGCAAAAGACTTTCCGACGTGTTTTCATAAACCTCTAGAATTTTACTCTCGCTCATGTTATAAATAACGAAGAAAGAGGATTGGCTGTTTGGTTCTGATGCTCTCAGCGTTACAACGTCCTCACTCGCATATTTTATGAGAAGATGGTCTTCATCTAGCAATTGCATTTTCCACATTCTCAAAAATCTAAACATATCAAAATACTTATAAAATTTTCTCAATTCCAAAGGATCACCGGTGGTATCGCTGATATGTTTTGCACGTCTGTACAAAAAAACTAATAATCTATGTTTTAAAGAATTGATTGACAGTTCAAGAAAAGGCCTCATATTAGCTGGAGGGGCTAAAATGGATGTCAAGTAGTCATCATCTTCATGGCAGAATCTTCCAATCTTCCTCACTTCTAATAACATTCCATCAAGGATTTGAAATATGTGTATAGTCTGGTGTTGCACAGAGAGTACGGCGAGCATATCCTTGTACAGGTATATGCCTTGATTGTGAGACAGGTAAATTTTGTCTACTTTGAAATTTATTGTGTCACACAATTTGCCTTTTACTAAATCAACTAAATGTAGTGAATAGTCTTCCAGTGCTGATCTGTAATATAAAACATATATTTAATGAGTGGATTAAAAACAAGCAGCTAATAAAAAGTTAGTTAACAAACCTACAGTGCGAGTAAAAGAGGTCAGAACAAGAACTTGATTGATTGATGAAACATTTTTTTTTTTAAAATAGAGATGTGAACACAGAATACATGTCGCATCATATTCTTACTATTTTCAAACTAAGTTATGCTAATAGGATTAACTTGCTGGTGTCCTGGAATGGGGCACGACATAAGCAGTCCAAAATTGGACTGTACTATTGCAAAAAATTTAATAAATAAAAAATATTTTATTTACTCTTGGCACATTTTTAAACCTGTTTAATCCACATGTGTATAAAATGGGCCGGAGACATTCATAGACAGAGTGGGCGAACATGCCAGTCGCCCGGTCCCAAGCGCACCTAGCTGAGGTGCGTCTGAGAGCGCTGCTGCTGAAGACTTGGTGATCAACACTTCAGATGGAGTTACAGACCTGAATGGGGCCTTTTACATATGGATACAGGCTGTGCGATGCTACTACCTTCAATTCCCGATGTCGAAATTACGAGCAGCACAAGTCGCAATACAAATTTGTGTGTTTATTGTATCATGTTTATGCCTTGTGCGAAGTCAGCGCTTCGGCGCCCCAAAGAAATGCTACCATATAATAAAATATTGTTATTATGAAACATCGCACTTGGAAAATAATGTTGAAATAAACTGATGTTGATGACGCACTATGACGTACGGGTGCTTAAAGCCGCGGTGACAAGTACGATTATAGTTAGAAGTTAAAGTCGAAGGGATTCTTCCTCGAGGTATGCGCCTGATTGGCATGAGTACTGGTGGTGTGTTTTGAAGTTTCGAATGTGCGCAGCACAACTGCTGATGGCGAGGAGTGTGAACTAGTGAAGAGATAAATTGTTACTATCAACTGACTTGATACAACAACTGATTGGCATTCGATTGTATCATCATCAGTGATTGAAAACAGAGACCTTGATCACCGTTTCAATACTGTTGTTCACAATATAATTATTATTTGTACATATATGTTTAATTTACAATTCAATTTTAGTCTACTACTAGTAAACCAAATCCAGACTTCAGTGAATTTATGTGTAAGAATACTGATCAAATTGTGAATTTTTTTTTTTTCAAATAGAGATGTGAACACGGAATTCATGTCACATCAATATTCTTACTATTTTCAAATTAAGCTAAACGCTTGTCTGGAGTGAGATTCGAACCTGCGACCTTTGGATCACGAGGCGAGGTCCTAACCACAAGACCAACAAGCTAGAAATAAATACACAACTGCGAATAGATTATAAACTACCTGTTGGCAACTACATACATATACTGGGAGTCAATGTTAGAAGTGCCTATGTCAGATTTTAGTAAAAATCAACAAGGCATTAGAAAGTACTCCTAAATTACCATTCTTTTAGGAATGCCTTCTTTTAGGAGGCTTGTTAATAAATATTTTCTGTAACCAAATGATCATGATTGAACCAAATGCATATGTTGAAAGTTATTTACACCTATTGTTTATGGAAAAAAAACAATCCTCTCTCCTGAAAAATTTACTTTTTTGATATAGGCACTTCTAGCATTACATGATAGCTTTCTCTAAATATCACTATTCAAATTGACAATCGCAATATTTTCAAGTACCCAATCATTTTTAGTGTTTGTGACTTACAATTATCAGTGATTGAATCACAGTTAGTGAGTTTGATTTCATCACTACTGTTAATCCACAATTTTGAAATCAAACCTAAATATCAAGTTGCAAGATTAACCTCATGGTTGGAGTAACGGCTTCATTATTGCTGTGAATCTGATAGAAATGGGGTCGCAGGTCGTCAGGTATTTGCGCAGCAGATCCGACAATTACATATCGTCCATCGTCAGTAAACAGACTACATTCTCTGTTCAGCTGATCAAATCTCAGGTTATTTGGACGAAACTGACAAACTGTCACTACAAATTTAGGCTGAAAAATAAATAATTTATTAAATGTGTATGTAAAAATATACCTAGATATATGATTACCATACATTAAGGTAAGTTGAGTACAGAGTGAGCTTAAATGCTCTTGAGACATTGTAGAGGAAAAATGCAATGAAAAACAAATAACTGACTCCCAAGTATTGTTTAGTGCGTATAGTAGAGACGTCGCACTAAAGTCTGCCGACGTAACAAGTACATATTGCACACTGGCGACTTCTATTGTAGAAGAAGTGAACACTCCACAACAAATAATTTACGCCCTCGGAAGCATTAATCAGTCCGCCCTGTATCTCCGCGGGTAAAGGTCGTCCTCCTGATGACGTTCAATAAGAATTCAACAAAACGTCGAGAATCGTTTCTCGGAAAATCATATGGCTCGTATAAAATATCCGCAACCAGTTACAGTTAAATATGTCTAATGACCGTAATAACAACCTTAACTCTTTAATAAGATTTTGATTAATTATTACACCCAATTACACAATTAGTGTTGGATTTATTTGGAATTTATCCAAATAAATCTATCACTAATAATTGTAGGTACACTACACCGTATCATACCATGACCATAATAGGAATGTGGACAGGCAAGAAAATATTACTTGTATTGAAAAGCATGAGAATATGCCCACTAGACCGTTTAGTCACCAATATCTTCACATGCCGTGCACGGAGCGTCAACAATAGTCGTTAAGAAAATTTTGCCATTTCCGATACGCATCGTGCATGGCACGTGACATTGCCAAACCGGTGCGTGCAAGCGGTGAAACGGGTAAGAACCGCGTATGATGACCATTCTAAGTCCGTTGAAGCGTTGCCACTTTTTTCTTGTTACTTTATTACGTCAGTTCAAGAAGACGCATGTACGCATTCAATGTAAAATGGAGAAAGAAAAATTGATCAAAATTGTCCATAAAAACACAAGTACTACAACCGAGAGAACGGGAACCGTACGGATAGGACACGCTGATGATGCGGGGATGGTACGCGGACGCTCCGGTCATTAATGTCATTATGCACGGGTATGGTACACTGTTGATACGTTCTAGTGGTGATAGTAGTCCGTATCGTGTTAATATCTGTGCCAGACATGTTCCTATTACGGTTACGGTATGACATGGTGTAGTGGGCAGAGACCTTAATTGGGTTTAATAATAATAAATGTAAGGTAAAAAAATAAACATAGTTGTGTGACCACATGCCTTTACAGTATGTATATCGATATTTTGTTTATCTTATTATAGAATTCAATATTGGAGATCTTTGTCCAAACCTAAATGCTGATAATATAATTCCTTAAATATTGAACAGCAAAACCAACAAGCCATCGTGGTGAGACAATACAGATTTGTTACAATCCACCTGATTGTTTATCAGTGCCAACGTTGCAATAATGCTTACTGTAATTTTTTAACACTTCAATAGGCCATGGAGCCCAATTACTGAAGCGAAACACATCGCAAAAAACCGTAACTAGAGAAAATCATAATTTTACTGTCACCTCACCGGGAATTAAACCCAAAAGTGTGAGAAGCCAGTGTCATGCCCACTTGGCTAAGAGGACTTGTGATATGTGCATGCGTAAACATAAAATTACTATTCACCGTGCACTCTCTGGCTGTATGGTGAATGGTAAACTTATACATGCAGTTGCATTCCTATGCGATGAAAGTACAAACAATGGATCATTCGCACCATGGTTTGTATTACAAAAGGTGTCAAGCAGGGTTGCATAATGTCTCCTGGAAATGAAATGAAATGAAGCCTGGAGCTGGCAGAAGAGGAAAGAAAATAGACTGACTGCAGTGGAAACAAAATCACTTAGACGCACGCGTGCAAATCTACTTATGAAATAGAGGTCAGCCACAGAATACTTGGATGACCAGATCCTGGAAGATGGACCTGTTAAAAGTCTCAACAGTTGACAAGCATGTATGCGATGATGTATGAATGTGGATAAAGTGAGAGTTATATGTCAGACAAAAGAGTGTGGCTTTCCATCCTGTCTGTCCACCCCCTAGTTAGTCATTTATCGCAATAGAAAAGAAAACACATTTGTCAGATAAGTATTTTTGCGATATTACAATCATGATTTAAAATTTGCCGTGTGTGTGTGCTGTTTTTTTAATTAGTTTTAATGATAACTTATCTGCACTATTTTAAATATTCCTGAATTTAATAATTCATTTTATTCAATTGAATACATTTATTGAATTTTTTTACATTTTACACAAATCAACTGCATTTTAATAGGGATTTAAGACTGCAAATTAACCTCTCCTTTCTGGTGCTATAAACTGAGTTGACATTGGCTCTAATTATATGAATATCTCAGTAAATATACTAAATACAGAGTTCATATTTGAGGCATTCCTCCATAATATATTTATGTATTCAATAAAATAATTACAAAATGTAAGTATTTACCGGACACAACAAAATAAAATGATTTCTGAAGAAACTGAGTAGTGCAGGGAGTGCAGTGCAGGGAGTGCAGTGCATGATGCGCAGAACACAGAGCGTAAGGCGCCAAATTCGGCAGATTGTTGACCTTCGCTCATTAGTCGCGACTATGCAGTCATGCGTCTTATGCATCTTTATGCTTTCATTCGTGATGATCAATGTTTTTTCTCATTTTTAGCACATTCACACTTATAAGCCGAGAAACAACAGGACACCATCCTAACATAAGCAGAAGAAGAAAAAGAAAGATTCACTTATGTATATTAAGTAACCATTATTTTAATGATAATGATAAGGAAAAAATGTAACTACACATTTATCAGATTTAAAAATGGAAAAAAGTCTACATGTACACTGAATTTACGGCACCGAAACGCGCTTTTCAATTTTAGCACTGTGTGAAAAAGATTAAAAAGAATGAATGAAACTTTCCTAATCTCACATTCTAATATTTAGTTTGTAGTTACAAGCATTATGACTACTTAGATACGTTCTACGGGATATCAAAACTTATCGATTTACACATTAGACATATTTATTTTTGTCATTTCCCAGAACAGAATTCCAAGCCCAGGATATTACTGCGCTCGGATATATAATTCAAACAGGTGCGTGCAGTGAGTACATTGAAGCACGACTTCTAGATAGGCATATATTTTAGAATAAAAACATCTAAATAAAATGTTTATGTGACAGAATATTATGAAATAAATCTTTCAATTTGATTTTTTTTTCGAAATATATGCTCACGTTAAAGTCAAGGTATAATGTTTTCACTGCATGCCCCTGAATTTAAACTACTTAAGAATTGGATTGGCAAATTAGAAGTACTAAAAAAATATAACTTACCCTGAAAAATCTATTAAATATGTTAGTTCTAATGTGCTGATTCCGTCCATCAGGTTCATTATGAACCAGATCTGAAGGGAATTCTTTTACTAAGTCACCTGCGGCCCCTGCACCCAAATAACTGTAAACCTAAACACGAAAATTAATAAGATGGCAATGTGTCATTTACAAAACTCGTTGATTTTTGTGTTAAAAAAATACCTCAAGAGATGTTTGATCGGCCGAAAACGCAATGAAATGTTTTCCATCAGGGCTGAATTTGCGCAAGAAACAAGGTGGTTTCTCAACATTTACTATTGTAAAATTAGGAAAAACGTTCTGATAAAACTCTCTTGCTATATGAAAATGTGATCCAGGTCTCCTAGCTCCGAGGGTTTCGCGATTTATTAGTCGAATAACAATATTTTGTGGTTTAATTTTTCTAGGAGTTATTCGGTCATTACAAATATAATCGTCTTTAGAATTTGTGGCAGCTTTTACATAGTTTTCTTCATAAAAATTTACCGATTCCGTACTATACATATTTCTACTTAAAAAAATGTATACTTAGAGGACTCTCGCTGAAATCTTACAAGTGAAGGTAAATAAACTACACGAATTGACAGATCGTGTCAAAAGCACAGAATATAGACCGTGTCAAAAGTCAGAAAGTAAGCATAGAAAACAGAAATATAAATTAAGTCCATGGAATCGCGTGAAATGAAAATTTGTTTTTGGTATTTTTTTAATTCCGGAATCATTATCTTATCTGTGATGATAATCGATAATTTTCAATGAATATTTGAATATTATATACATAATGCATAATATATACATTAATTTTACCGAATTATGCCTATGAATGTTTAGTAGACAATTTTAAATATTTATATTATTATATACAGTTGCCGGCAAACTTCTTGAAATTCTTTGGCGTAGTGGGGGAATGCGCAGAAGACAAAATTTGAGTCTCGTTGGTAGAATAGTACATGCGCAAACTTTCCCCCAATATGCCGTTAAATTTCAAGATGTTTGCCGGCTACTGTACCTACTGTTAAAAGATCTAAACTTAGAGATATTGTATTATTTATTATAATTTATCAGCTATAGCCGTAATTTGTATTCTTTATATCAATTAAATTGATACGGCGGGAATCAATCTTGATTCACACGCGATACTACGTGTCTTCGCCTATTAATGAAAATGCAGTTGTGAAGGAAGGGAGCAGGAAATTAAAAAAAAATAATACGACACTTATTTACATATTTACACATTTATTTACAAAAACAACACAAATATGAATCCTTATGATCTAGAAAATATCACTAACTTAGTACTATTCCTAACCTAAACACAATTAGTCCGACCTTCACGTAAGACATAATAATTCAGTGTATATTGGTAATCAAGATGTCACAGCCCCCGAGCAAATACAAAATTGTACTGAATGACAGGGCGAGGGGTTTCCGCCGGGTGCGGGCGGGGCGGGTTTTAGTTCAAAATTCGCCGCACGCCAAGTTACGTTGGGTGAGCAATACTCATGTATAGTCCGTCTAACTTATCTAAAGAATGGCCAAATTTGGAACTAACGACGCCATATTGGATTATCTACAGCTGACAGACCTTTGACAGCCTTTGTTTACAGATGGGTTCACGACTGTTTCGATAGTTTTTTAAGAAAATTTTAGATTGTCACCATGCCAAAAACCATTAAAAGCGGTGTTCGGGAAATAATCTTGAAAATGCACACGTTTTTTGAAGAGGAACAACGTCTGAAAGCCTCAATTATACCGTTTGATTTTGTTCACAGACTTATTGCCGCCACTTCAGGTTAGTGCTGCCATGCAGTTATAATGATTTTCCCATACTTAGTTTTTTATTTTACTATTATACAATTTCTTCAGGTATTTCTGAATCGGCAATTTACAAAATAGTTAAAGAAGGTAAAGCGGCCGTGGAAATGGGCATTAAAATATCTACACCCGGAAAAAAAGAACAAGGATAAGTGGAAAAATTGAATTAGAAGCCGTAAGATGAGAAAAGTTTTAGAACATATTTTATTCGATAATTTTTTACATAGAATTTTTATTATTTATACTTTTTATTACATAATTCATTAACGAGTTCATTTGTATAAACATCTTTTTTCAAAAATAAACTTTTTTATTTATGCACATTAAAGACTGGTTGCATCAACTTACTTTATAGCAATAGTTCATTTAAAGCATAGATTTTTACGAGAGCGAGTTGTTTGATCGGTGGAAAATGCAAAATATCTATGCTTTGAACGAAAGATTACTATAAACCAAGTTGATACAACGGCCCTAAACCGATTGATATCCTTAGGTGTTACTGAGTTAAACATGGTGGTCATGATCATTAGGTATGAGACACCGAATAAAACCGGCGCCACACTGCGTGGATCTTCCGCCGCGTCTCTTCTGTCGTGGAACATCGCTACATTTCTTTCCATACAATATGCGCTTATTAAACACATTACGCGAATGATCGGTCGATCTATTTGCTTTGCCGATTTGGCGCAACAGAAAAGACGCGGCGGAAGATCTGCGTAATGTGGCGCCGACCTAAAAGAATTATTACTGTTTGTTTTTTTTCCTGAAAATTGTATTTTTCTTTGATTTTGAAAAAACGCCATTTTGTGACGTTGTGTATTTTACGAATACATATTTTGATAAATTTATTTGTACGTTAGTTTACATTTTTTGTTTTTTTTTATCGTGTCGTATACTGCTTAATAACTTTTTTAAGAAAAAACGAATTTTCAAAAAATTCCCTACAAATGAGATAATTTTTAGACTATGGGCAGTACCACAACGATTGGGACGCCCTCCTTTATTCTCCAGATAAGTTGGACGGACTCTAGCATCGGGAGTGCATTATCCGTAGTAGAAGCTGCGGATAATGTCTATCAATGTTGCAAAATCTATGGTGGATTTGACAATCTGTTCAGCGCTACACAAACGCGACTTGTTTCGCGCGACATTTTGGGAATAGTTCGATAGAATGATTACCAGTTATTTCAATTTTTAAATTAATTGTCACAGAATTTGAACGAAAAAAGTATTAAATAATAAACAGAGTGAATATTTTTAGCAAAAACATGTTTATCTATCGTAAATGTGCTAATGTGAATTCCAGTGTGTGAATGAACACACGGAGTAATTAATCAGGAAAAGTGAAAGTGAAGATTTCAATACTACCTATTCCAGCGGAGTGTTGGTTATACAATACGCTGTAAAGTCGTAATTCGCCATGGGCGACAGGCGATTCGGCCGAGGGTCCCACGACCACGAAACGTCGGAAGAGTATCCTCCATTCTCCCGACTTTTTGTTTTATGTGACAAATCTCATTCCGAAAATGATTTTCGAGAACGATTTTCTAAGTTCGGCACCATCGAAGATATGCGTTTTGTCAAAGACCGTACTACAGGTGAATATAAGGGCGTTGTTTATATAAAATATTCCAAAACTTCCGAAGCGGCAAACGCTTTGGAAAACATGAATGGCAAAGCGATAGGCAATATTTCTAGACCTGTCAAAGTGAAAGTAGCTTCGAGCAGACAGGAGGGCCCTGTCCGAGAGGATAACGAGGAAAAATATGTTCGACTTTTCGTCATAATTCCTCGAACCATGACCGATTCCGAATTAAGAGAAGAGTTTGGCGGATTTGGAAAAGTAGAGTACGCCACGGTCGTCAAAGACAAAGAAACTCGCGAGAGCAAGGGCTACGGTTATGTGAAGTTTAAAAACTTTTCCGATGCAGCCAATGCATTTGAGAATGCGGATAAAAAGTTCAAAGCAATATTCGCAGAACCCAAAAGGTATAAGAATGAGTCCAGCAATTTTGACCCATACTTTCCGATGCAATCCCAGCCCCCTATCGCCGCCATGATGCCTCATCCAGGAGCGGTAACCGATGGCTTTATCACATTGAATGTTATTTGTAATCCTATATGCCACCAAGAACAAATAAGAAAACTATTTGATATAATTCCCGGCTTAGATTATTTTCAATTTAAAGTGGATCCACGTCGCCACATGGGGATGGCCCAGGTTGTATACACCAATCACCAATCTGCTAAATATGCTAGAGACAAATTGCACGGATTCGAATATCCACCAGGATCCAAACTAGTGGTGAAACCGTGTTACAATTCTGGACTTGCATCTTTTGGAGACCAATCTCCGGAGTTTTCTAGCATGAGGAAGCCTGTGTACTTGCCTGGAGAGAAAGGCGCTGACCTTGCGCAACTAGCGGAGACCATAGCCCAGGCCACTTCCCTCATTCAGGCAGCGGCTGCGGGGACACTCGGGCAAAAGGCTTCCATGGAGGACACTTTCTGTAACGTTAAACTCCCCCCGACAAAGCCTCTGGCTAGTATAGATGCTCCTGTGGCACAGAGATGTTTCATCGTCTGCCAGCCGCGACCTCCACCAATATCAGTTTTGCGGGATGCATTTTCCCGCTTTGGTAATCTCATTGACGTGTACACTCTGCCTAACAAGAGCGTGGGTTACGCCAAATATGCACTTGTGGAATCTGCTCAAGAAGCGAGAAAAATTCTCCATGGAGCTGAACTGTGCGGAATTCGAATGAAGGTTTTGGAAGCGGAAGAACCGCGCTACAGTTCTAATTCCATGCACTCCGCAGACAATAATGAAAATTCTTCGCAGAATAATGATGATGAGCACAATGACGACAGGCGAAAACGCTTGAAGATGGAGTCTTAACTGTTGGTTTAATTAAGACCTTAGAAGTAATTTAATTTCAGATATATTTTTCGAGAAAACAAACGGATAGATGTATTATTTTAATATCTAAAAATATCTAATTGCTATATTTTAGATGGGAAATTGCATTGGATGCGGAGAATCTCAGGTTGTTTTTACTGAGTGAATTATGAAATTACTTACATAATATAACTTGCCAATATAAGTATATATTTTGGAACAAATGTATGTGTGTAGCAATTTTTATTTAAAAGTGTTGTACATATTTTTAGTCTTTTAGATCTAGGAATTGATCAGGAATTTCAGATTTCCGGAGGGCAACATGTTCACCGTGCCGTACATCTCCTGGATCATGCATAAATTTAATCAATATGTTCCTCAAACACATTAAATGTAATTATAATTCATGCCGTATCAATAATTTATTGTCAAACCATTTTATAAAGTAAAGTTGCATGTTTAACAAAATGTTCTTGGATCTTCATTTTTTTTTTTAAATCATATTGAGAATACTGACTTATTCTATGTATGTTGGAGGAAAAGAGAAGTGTTTTCCGTACATACTGCAATTCTTGCACAGAATGTAGAGGCCCTGTCTTGTTTCATTGATCGTCACTGAAAAAAATTCATACTACGAGCGGGCTCGTTATATAATATGAATTTCAATTGTATAATGCTATAAAATTGTAGTAAAGATGTCTTTCAAAGATGGGTGGCATTGACTGTTGCCAAATTTGTTTGATCGAAATATCATAAAATCATAGTAAAGTTAAAAAAAATTATCTTAGACTGGTTTTAACGAGGTTAATTGTCTCATATCATAAAATGTTTCAAATAAACTTATGCAATATGAAGTTGGGCACATTCAACGTTTTTGAAGAACTGTTCAATATTCATATTGCGTGTGAAATACTTTATTCTTTGTGTATTGTGAATTTTCATTAAAAAAGAATTACACTAATTTGTTTATTATGATTATACTATATGAAAGTATAATAATATATAATATTTGTAGTGTAATGATTTTATGCTTAATTTTGCAGACCATAATTACAATGTTTTATTAATGACACATATTTATTGAAAAGGCATTCTTAATCTTGGTCTCAAAATTTTTTTATTTCCAAATTTCAAACTATTTTCTACCATTTTTTTTTTTTTTCTTCATATTAATGATTTATCATTTAGTTAATTTTTTCCAAACAGTGCATTCATTATGAGTCGCAATTAATTGATTATATTTCAATATTCTGAAAGCAATAACTACGGTAATTTTCTGTAGATTGTCACAATAAATAGTTTCATGTCACAAATGTACATGAATGGATTGGACTTTTTTGTGATTTGATGAATTAAGATTCTTAAATAAAGAAGAAGTTTACAAAAATAATTTTTAATTAAATAAAAAAGTTGATATGACCACAGAGGCTGTCCAATCAGTACAGAAATTGAATTTTATGCTCACGTTATTGCGTTTTGCTCCGTTCGCTTCGAAAGTGTTGGGCAGTACTATTCTGGGACACTATGGCCTGAATTCAGAGTCAATACGTAGATGATTTAAAGGTTAAGGTACGCCTCAAAAGTGTTATTTTGTACTGAAAACTTTTAAGGCATACCTTAACCTTTGAATCACTAAGTATTGACTCTGAATTCAGGCCTATATTGTGATTTTACAATGACCAGGATTTTTTCGTTGATAATTAACATGTGTGATGTCTTAAAAAATGCTTATTGTTCAACATAATGCGTCAAATTTTTGCATACATACTAAATGGACAGTCACAATCAAATTGATAACTTTATTCCTATATGTATTTAAAATACTCACTAGAGAAAAAGGGTCTAGAGAGATAAGCCCATTACTAGATAATTAATTATGAAGTGTAATAGTATCAGTAAATGGAATTTCAATGCATCGAAGATATTACTTCATACAATGCATAGAAGTTATTATTGGCTCTGAAAAAATATGAATAAGATAATATTATGTATTTTAAAAATTTAGTAAGCGGTGTGCAGGAAGTTATCTTTCTCTAATGTTTTTATTTCATAATGGAAAAAAGTGCTCCAACACAAGTGGTGCATGATTGCAAAAATCGTGTGCATTACATTGAACCATTGGTATCTTATTATATATACCTTTATTAAACTTTTCTGTACAGTTTAACCTGTTCCAGGCCCTCATTGTGTAAACATGACGCACTCCGTTGATGTATAACGCAATAGATAGTTGAGTTCTTGTATGATGCAGATATTTTTAATATCTGGTTTAATGCAATTCAACATTTATATAGGGACAACGGCTTCAAAATATTGAAATTCTATTTGTCTCATTAAGTGTTTCATTGTTGGCTCCCAATGTACTTGTAATAATTCACTATGTTATATCTAATTTCTACAAAACAAGTTTATAGAATTGGAGAATAAAATTGACATTTTTATGTTGGGAAATGATTGATAATTGTTTCCCGAATATGGTTTGCGAAGTGACTGGAAAATGTCTTATTTTTCTACAGACTGACGAACCATGGCTGAGTTCCATGTCTCTTCCACTTTCAAAGGATATCTCATTAAATCTGCAGGTATTTTTTTATATCTTTGTAGAATGGTACAAGCATTAAAATAAAAGCTCCATAAAAAGTTTGCTTTTTTTAATGTCATATTTTTATTAAGGTAATTCAACATAAGACAAATTACTCAATGAAAACATTATTACATTATGCAAAAGTTTGTACAATTTATATTTTTTGTAATTATACAACTGCAAAAAAGATCAGTTATTTTTATTGGATGTGGAAAGGGACATTGGGATAATAATCTAATCGTATTATTTTATAAATGTTATCAGAACACTTCCGTAATGTTGAATAAAATAAATAATTTTATACAAGTTGTACTTTTTTGTATTTGTGTGAATGTTTCCAAATACATATTAGCTCTTGATGTGTATAATAAATTAAATCTTAGAGACTGTTGACGCAATGTAGACCAGACGATGTTCACTAACACAATGTAATGACAAATTAATTTGCGATGCGAATCTCCTGACTCTTACAAGAAAAGCTAAAAAACAGAACTGGAACAATTTGGCTAGATTTAAAAAATAATGTCCGTAGCGTTCCATCAGTTTTTTTTAAATAATTTTGAATAACTGGGCTTGAATGACAGGAATGCTGTTTATTACATGTTTGCAAATTCCTACCTCAATATTGTAATAAATTTACAAAGTATTACGGCTAGATCTATCAAAACGGAATCATAATAGAAAAATAATAATAACATTGTATGTTATTCTGCCCAGGCCTTACATTAATCGACATGTGTGCATATTAAGTGCAACAATAGCATGCCTGCATAAATAAATTTTCAGTTAAGGTTTGCCAAATTCATTTAGTATATTACATGCCAAGTAACTGCATTTCACCACCTGCATTTTTTGTCCTTTGGAATTGTTAATGAATGTTTGGTCTACGCTCATGTTCATAAAGTATGTTGTATTGAAAAAATTAAAAATAATTCATACATAAATCAATATTAATTTTATTTACTAATGTTAATAATCATTCTTATTAATCGAGTATTGGTTTAGAACTAAGCATAATTGATTTTACGCTTTCTTTAACAGAGTCGTTGGCGAGAATAAAATCTAAAGCTTTGAAAGCTAAGGTCCACAATTCTTGTTTGGTTAACCCAAAAGTTTTGGCACAGATGTTGAATTCTTCACTCAGGGAGGTGTCGAAGACACCTTTGTCATCTGTCTGTAAAATATTCAAGTTCAGTTTTAATATCTCTATCATGCTTACTAACCACTAGCTTACTTTTTAAGTACTAAAATTCGCAGTTACAAATTGATAAACGATAATGTGAGTAGATCTGAACATTCTACAAGTTTGTAACTTGGGATCCCATGATTACGAAGCTAGTGAGAATCAGATATTTAATTAAGACCAATTTAATTAAGAATCCTTTAACATTTTTGCTTATCCATATCTTATTTCTCTTTAATTCTGCAGGCTTTGAGTAGTCGCGCCATCAGTGCTTAGCTCAACAGTGCATATTAATACAAATTAAAAATTCATCAAAATGCAGCTCTGCATTTTTTTAAAAGACCCGAATAAAACATTTTAAATGCAATATTCCAAAAATAGATGAGTCAGATAAAAATATACGAAATTTCGGCTTCTGTTACCTGCTTGTGTGAAAAAATATATTCAAACACTTACAGCTAAGCACAGAGGATGTCCAGCCTTGTACAACCTTTCAAAGTGGTGATCACTGTACGATTTCACCACCCCGCTTTTGACATTGCTGCTCAAGCAAAGTTCTGAAACAAAATTAAAAAAAATAATAAAAAGATCTTCAGCCTCTTTGAAGGATTGAAGTAGATGTTTGATTAAAAACATGTTTACATTATTTTAAAATACATTTGGATATTATTTAATGTGTAGAAATATTACGTATACATTATTTAACATTTGAGTCACTTTTTTTTTAAACGCTTCAACAGGCCAAGAGGCCCAATTACAGAAGCGAAATACATTACAAAACACCCAGACTTGAGTAAATCACAGAGATTAATTGTGACCTCACTGGGAATCGAACCTGGAACCCTTGGTGTGAGAAGTCAGTGTCATACCCACTGGGTTAAGAGGGCCGCCAAAGGCGACTTTAAGGTAAGACATTTTTATTTTTTTATGTCAATTTCTTTTTTTCTGGGCAATTATATTATTTGACATTTAATTTTTAGGTTAGAATATAAACGGTTTGAAATGTGTCAATTTCGGAAGCACCCACAGCAACTGATCATCTGTAAAACGCAGTATGAAGTGTGTGGCTTTGCCATTACCTCGTGGTGGCCACTATCAGCTGCACATCGGCCAGCATAGCTGGTAGCCAGTTGCAGACACCAATAGTCATGTAGCGGGCACTGATTGGCGCGCAGCGGCCAGTATAGGGCCTAGCAGTAAGCAACAGCGTGGAAGCCCTTGCCGAGAGCAGGGCCTTGCTGCTAGTAGTAAATATTATATTGTAGTACTAAAGTAGTAGTAAAGTTGGATCAAAGTAAAAGTTCGTTTAAGAATCATAGATTTTTTTGTTCTCCACCAATCAAATGATCCGTTTCTGTAAAAATCTATGCTTTAAATGAACTTTTACTTTGATCCAACTTGAAACAATCGGGCCTTAGTGCAGAGTAGACCCATCACTATTAAAGTGGGAACTTCTAGATTCAAAGGAAATCTATGCCATAACTTTTTATTGAATGTATGTCACTTTCCATGTCTAGGTTCCTGAACGACTTTTATTTATTTAATTAAAATTCATATTTAAAGTCAGGTTGTATAAAATAAGTTGAAAATATCTTCAAAAAAGTACTTTTAACCTATTGGTATCTTGGACTTAAGGAGAGTGTTCCACAAACTGTTGGGAGTGGAATCGTCTTCCGATACACAGGTCACGTGGCCCAGCCTATCGGGGGACCAATTCAGGATGTCCAGTGTTTCTTCATCTGCCTCT
The DNA here is from genome assembly GCA_016648135.1 of Agrypnia vestita. Classification (NCBI taxonomy): domain Eukaryota; kingdom Metazoa; phylum Arthropoda; class Insecta; order Trichoptera; family Phryganeidae; genus Agrypnia; species Agrypnia vestita. The sequence continues at coordinate 229,539 of JADDOH010004227.1, forward strand.
ACTTCTGCTGTGTGTATTGTGGTCTGGAATTTGCATCAGCACATTGACAATACTATCAAATATTACAACAAATTGAGTCAGAATATCGCATTTGTTAAATGGATTGCATATTATACATCCCATCCTATCGGCAATCAAATACTTTGTATTATCGCTTTCATCCTTGTCAGATTAATTTTTATAGAAAAGTCTAATCTTTTGAAAAAGAGTGCCGTATACAGGGTGTCTCGTAGCTAGAAGCAAGAACTGCAATCTTCTTTATTCAATTTTGAATATAAAATATTCCTATACATAAATATTTTTTTCAGATATACATAACTTGATAAATACAAATTAAAAACTTGGTTCAGGTGAAAGAAAGCAGTATGAGTTGAGGGACATAAACTTCACATAATTCATATACCGGGCATACATCCACAGTGCGATTTGTTAAATGTCTAATCTTCTGTAATAAATTTTTGCTATTATTTGCTTTAGTACAAATTTTCCAAGTGAATTTTCACAAATGATACAAGACACTACATAGATTGCCGTCTTTACTGTTTCATCAATTCTAAAGATGCTGGACGTGTCATGCCATACAATTATCGAGCAGCCACAACATAGCCGCACACGGACCATAACTACAGCAATCAACAAAAACCTATCTGCTGGTTATAAATAAATATATATTGGTATATTGCAAAATAAAAAAGACATTGAGAATGAAATTATTCAGCCAATGGCTTCTTTCTCAATATCAATATATAATATGCAAGATATCTAAAATTAATGACGGTCAAAAACCGTTATTTTAACTGGTTACATAATATAACAACCATTATTTGTATTGATGATTGGTAAATGATTTTTTGCAATTCGACAGGCAGCCATCGGTGTACTAGACAACAGTTATATCTCAGTTACAAATCGTGGATACAATCAGATATAAATCACTTCCTAAAACTCTTCAAGCATGGAGACATTATACTTTAAAAACGAGTGTAATGAAAAACGAATTTTTTTGATATAATGCACTAACCTTCAAGCCCGCCTTTCGCCCCGCATCCAGAATATCAGCAAAATCTTTAAAGGTGCCAACTGTGGGATCTCCACTAAGGTCAAGTCCCAACACAATATTTGGATATTTTTTAAACATATCAATCGCGATGCTCACTGTTTCCTTGGCCTCTTCCAATGTAATTCTGCGGTCTATGGATATCAGAAGAAAAGTCTTCATTCGCAGACGTTTAGAGCATTCCCTAGAATAATAGTCATGATATACCAACAATTATGAAAAAATGACACACAGTCAAACTCGGTTATAACGAGCGCGGATATAAGGAGATCTCCGCTATAATGAGCATAACTGTGAATTCATTTTGATTTGCGCGTATTCCCATACAATCGTTCTCGGTTATAAGAAGCGCGATTCCCGGACATACGGAGCAAATTTTAGAAACTGCATACATATTTGCTTGGGTTACAGAACACTTTGCTTTGAAAGCGGCTCTTAATTAGGGTTCATTTTATGATGTACACAAACTTGTCCGAAAATGCCACCTGCGCAGGCAATAGTTCGTCGGCATTCCTTTCTGTTGATGGACTGAAGGTCGAGAATATTGGTCATATAGCTCCGATTATTGGGGGTTTCCAAAATGTTTGAAGTGACAGTTTATTTTATGCGGTTTACTATATTAGCATTTAAAAGCCTAATCATTTAAACGCGTATTGTTCTATCGGATACATGACCACTATAACAAACGAAGGTGTCTCTCGGTTCATGAAAAAGTTGAAATTATTCATGAAATAGAACGCAGAACCAGTAAAAAGTTTTAAATATCATCTTATACAGTTTCATCGCTCTGGAAAAATAAGGATTTTTATTTGGCTGCTCTTGAAAATAACATCACAGAATCAAAAAATTTAGAAAGTGAAATTTACCTATCCCGGATAAAAGGAGTCCCAATTTAGTTGGTCCCGTCATGCTCGTTGTAACCGGGTTCGACTGTATATTTCTGTCACACATACACTCACCGGGCAAGGAAAGTAAATTTAAAAATATATACTTTGTCTCATAGCTAGCGGCAAAAACTTTGGGGGAGTCTTCTTCATTCATTCAATTATGAAAAGAAAATATTCTTTACACTTTGGGTGAAAACTCGACAGTTATGGAGATAAGCGACATCAAATTGCATTTTTTTTCAGTAGTTCTGACTTATTTTCTGTAAAACTACAGTAACTTATATGGAATATTTAAAATTCATTCACTTTAAGTCAAATAAAATGATGGTGCAATGGTAATGACGTTCGCCTAGTGAAAAATGAAAAATTTCCCCAAAAAATATTTTTTTAATTTCTGCAAGATTTTAATAATCTTGACTTGTATCAAAGCAAATAAATTTTTAATATCCCAATAATGATAATTTCATTGTCTGTCTGTCTGTCCATGACTTACTGTAATGTCCGTAAATTTATTTATAAACACTTTTATATAAATAAATAAATACTTATTCTTTAGGAACCGACATGTAAAAGTACCATCATTTTTAACAGGTTACAGCTAGTTCAATATAAATTCAGTCAAAAATAAGTCAGAAATATGGAGAGAAAAAAATGAAAATCTTTAAGAAGCTTATCTCCATAAGACCTAGATTTTTACAGAAACGTATCGTTTGATTGGTGGAGAACTCAAAAATCTATGCTTTAAATGAACTTTTACTTTAATTCAACTTGAAACAACCGGCCCTAACTACCAACATTTCATCTAAAGTGTAAAGAATATTTTCTATTCAAAATTGAATGAAGAAGGCTCTAAAGATTTTGCTACTAGCTATTGGACACCCGTAAAGTCATGATCAAAGCAATATATTTTTTCTGTTGGTATTTTAAAAGTATCGTGGAATGCAAGATATTTTAATTCCATTTCTTGTATGCCACCTAGTGAATAAGTAATAGTAAATAAGTTTTTTCTTTTCTGGCAGTAAGTTGTTTTCTAAGATAATAATTTTTCTGTGTAAAGCGCCCTTGAGGTGAGTATTCGCGAAAACGACGCTATATAAGTTATCCAATTATTATTATTAAGATTTCTGCGATTTTTAATTTTTTTCTCTGAATACTTGATTTATTGCGAATGCATATGATGAAAGAGTGCAAGCAAATGTCTTGTTAACCCCACCCTTGCATATACTTTTCTGCATCCGTGTTCTTCTAAACCGCTTTATCTTATTTAACCAGTTTCAAACTGCTTCCAATTATATCTATATTAATAAAGAGATAAAGTTTGTAAATTTGGATGTAGGATGTAATTTCCGAAACTATTCATCTGATTTCAAAAATTCACCAATATTGAGAATGGTGAACAGAGGCTATATTTTATCCTGTTAAAATAAAAGAGCTTTTTGTAGTGACCTATTTTACAAATAAAATTGACGAAAAAATGGTCGAGCGATGCGTTTTTTACGAACGCTGCCTTAATGGTAAGAGATATTTAAACACTTTCTATAGAGATGTTATAGAACTCAAAAAGTTCTATAAAAAAAATCCGCGACGACATATATCTTTATGTTAAGGTTAATACGTAAATTGATAAAATATGACTAAAAATCTACGCGTGGATTAAAAATCAGCTGGTTTATAATAAAACAGAAAATTGAAAACTGTTCATTACACTCTTAACTGATAAAGACAAGTTGACAAAATACATATTTATCAAATATGTCCTCAAAGTACACACTTAGGTTGAATATCCTCTCATTTATAAATAACAGAAATGTTAGATAGTTGGCTTGCTAAATCAGATCAAAATCTGAACTTATATATCCTAATACTATCATTAATTCTTGAATATCTCCTGCGACTACTTACATGACAGCATCCACCATAGATTGGATGTACTCTACTAAATAACAGAAATGTTAGATAGTTGGCTTGCTAAATCAGATCAAAATCTGAACTTATATATCCTAATACTATCATTAATTCTTGAATATCTCCTGCGACTACTTACATGACAGCATCCACCATAGATTGGATGTACTCTACTTTGGACATACTGGCATTGGACCTTGGAGTAGAACGTAACTCCAGGTACACTACATTGTCTCTGTCAAACTCCTCAAGTGTGAGGGTTGTAGCGAGTTTAACTGCTTCAGGGGTATTGGTCAGTGCGTGTGCGATTCCAAACAAGGCAAAACATCTAAAATGAATAAATTTATGACGGCATACACATATTTTCTGATAGATATTACAATATTAAAAAGTGGACAAGTATTTATACATTAAGAAACGTCACAATAATGTGCTTGTTACAAATTAAGTTAGGTCATGTAATTTGCAAAATATTATTATAGTTACGTGGAAAGGAACTTAAACAGTTTTCAAATAATTTTAGGTTAAAAAGATAATATTTACTGTTCTAATGTACGCGAATGCCCATGAACAATTTTGAAGTCAGCAATATCATTTCCAACTCCTTTTTCATTTTTAAGATTTTGCAATTGCTCCAACGTGGAATCACTTAAAGATCCATTCAAGTGAGCGTGTAATTCCTGGAATTAAAAATCTGAGTTAAAAATACACAATAATAATATTTTCAACGTAAAATAAAAAATGGTGCCTACAATTTTGGGTAACGATGCACAAAACACATCCATCGCTGTTACTTCAATGTACGCAAAGTAAAGACTAGTCTATTTTGCGTTCGACAGTTTTGATGAATTGTGATAAAGATGTAGATAACGTAGAATATAATAATTAGTGCAGAAAGAATGTCAATAATTATCACGATTATCACTTTTGTCTTTTCCCGCCTTTTTTGACAAGCGCTTATAGGACTACACATACACCTAGACCAGAAAATAATATCAGGTAGGTACTTAATAAAAACCTTTAGAATATATATATACATATATATAATATATATATATATATATACATATATATATATATATATATATATATATGTATGTATAATATCTCTAACACTCGTAAGAGTATTGTAAATTCTCTTAAATTTTTCTCTTCGTGCCTTGCTACTACTACCATTTACTGGTCTTAATTATGATAAGCCGAATGAAATATTTCTCAATTAAATTTACTCTGTGAGACAAAATATTATACTTAAAATCGTTATTTAAAAAACAAAAAACGCACATTTAAATAAATTAAATACAATTGATTTTCCATTTCGATCCCATACATCTCCCCAATAAAAACTTAAAAAAAAATAATTTAAATACGAAAAATATATAATGTGTATAATTTTCAAACCTTTAATCAATATAAATAAAATATTGAAACTCCGTTAAAATTTAAATTGAAAAAATGTATTAAGATTATTTATTTATTACACAAATTAAAATTAAAAAATATTATTTCCTCTGATGAAAATTTAGGACTACCTTAAAAAATAATCAATAAGAAAGAAGATAAATAAAACCTCAAATCTACTCAAAAAGTTATGAAATTTTAAGTTGTTAATGTCCCATTCTCATTCTTCTGTCCTGACACAATTCTCACCTCATCCATGTTCATACTCTTTGTATGCAAGCTTAATGATTGTTGTGAAAAAGCCATCATCCAGTACCTGGTTAATCCGATAACGCCAAGTCTTCCACGGTCGCTCTCGATTTCTGGGGCCATTTTTAATACTTAATGCAAATTTTATAATTATATTATTTTGTTGTACCTATTATCATTATAATATGGTCGGACGACCATATTAAGTATATTAGTAAAACTGTTTTGACGGCGTTGTGATAAATAAAATAACATCAGTTTTAATTTTTATAGAAGTCACAGTCTTGAATATTTTTAACTATTTAAATGATTTGGTGATAATGTAACAAAATAAAATAAAATTAAAAAATGAACAAATCAGATGAATCACTAGAAAGAAAAAATCTGCCTATTGAAAATGTTCTATTTTCCATTTTGATGATACGAGGGAGCGGCCCGGAAGTCCGCTGAAGAATGACGGTCGATAGGGTGAAAATTCACCTGCAAAGATCTGGAAATGCGCTGGAGCACGCTGTATTGGCGGAGGAACCAGAGGATCGACGTTCTATTGGCCGGCGGGCTCTCCTTTGAAGAGGGGATGCCTGAGGGCTATATATTTGGCGGCCACTTCGCGCGCGGGAGACTTCTTGTCGAGGATTCAAGGTGGAGACAAGTCTCCGCTCCACGAAAGTTCAGACGAAAAACGAGCGAGCCTTAAGGTACCTCTACACTACTCGAGAAGTTGACCAAAGTTATGCGAATACGATATTGTAGAGAGGTACTTCTGATCGCTTCGTGCAACCTCGGCTTGCCTCGGACGACTTCCGATAGTTGTCGATTTTTGCGTCCGAGTCAAAGGACTCGAAGCGTCCCGAAGTTCGTGCGAAGTTCTATTCTATCGGGCAACTGAGTTCCTCGCGAAGTTGCACGAGTGTGTAGTCACGTACTTCGGACTTCGGTCAACTTCGACTATTACTTCGTCAAAACAACTTCGCGAGTAGTGTAGTGCAGGTTTTACGCATTTGACGTGTAACAGATTGCAGGAAAGCGAGAGGAAAGATGTTACACCTCAAAAAATCACTATCATAAAATATGTATCCCAATACTTGCTTTCACAATAAATATTTAACGTCAACTAATTTGGCGACAGACTTCACATTTCGAACCTGTGTGAATCATAGGGGAACTTTGATATTGAAAACAGTTTGTTTATTTATTTATCAATTAACGGGTCACTGACCAGTTCTGTACATGGACCCTGCAATGAGGTTCGAAATTCTAGCTAGTCAGGACAGAGGCAATGGAGAATAAATAGCCTAGAAAAGTATATACGGAAGATTTTGAACCATGATTTTTGCCATTAAATTCTGTGAACATTTTTATCAATTGATCTGGTTCGAAATCGTAAAACGGTTGAAGATAAAGTCGAACTGCTTTAGATTGATTTACAAAAAGGCATAAAGTAAACTGACTTAGAAAAAAGCATAATATTCAAATAAATACTGGTACGCACAAGCGCTGCGCACCAATCTCGACGCTATTTTTTAACCCAAAAAAATGTGGAAGCTCGCTCGGAATTAAAAAATAGGCTAATAGGGTGGGTCTCCGCCTCGCAGTATCAGAAATTCACCGTGGTAAATATTTTTACCACAGGCGAAGACGAATGAATTTAATTTTTTTAAAAAAAAGAGAATTTAAATTATTCAAAAACACAAAAAAATCTAACACTTAGAAAATTTAGAAATTAATCACTTTTTTCACAAATTCGGCTTCGCGAACGGGCAGAGTAACGAGGTAAAAAATGTTTCCGAAAACTGAGGATGCCCGTCCACGAAACCATCCTTTATTTATACCCCTAAAACTAGACATAACGGGATTTTAACGGTCGAAATCGGATTAGCCAGAGTGGGGAGATGCATCTTACTTTCACCCAGAGGCTGCCCGTGATGGACCGCGCGCATCTCCGCTGGGTCGACCCGAAAGCCGCTGTGATACCGTGCAGCGGCGGCCAATTTCGGCCGGTTTTTTAAAGATATCTCACGACAGAAAAGTACTGTATCTGTCATTTAAGTACCAAAATGAACGCCTGACACATCCGCGTGTGAACTACATTATGACAGGTACGCCTGGATGTGTCAGCGTTCGTAAATCGCCTTGAAAGGGGCGATTTCGAATTTAAGATGCATCTTCTCTCAGACTAATCCAATATCAATTTTTATGACGAAATCTAATAGGAAATGACATGCCGATTGCGGTGATATGCGACATGTCGGGTTTGGTTCAATTTAATATCACTCATCTTGGTGATGTTTTGCGCGTTACGCAGCATCCGGCCCGCCACGTACCGTTAACGTGCGGTCCATAAAACCCGACGCTGGCTATTGGCCGTGTCAGGCGGGTGAAGATGCTGTTAACTTCGCCCACCTGCACGACCACCTAGGGAATCTATTGCGCAGTTATTAATTTAACTGCCAAAGATGATAAAAAATGTGTTTAAATAATTATAATAGCAGCCCTGGGCAAGGGAATCTGCTCATCTTTAGATTAAATAACCAAACCCTTTATCTCCCATCAGTTTTCGAAATTAAAAGACCGCCAAACCCCCGTTTATTAAAATTACAAGCAACAAACAAGAAATAAAAGTTACATAAAATTACAAGTAATAAACAAGAAATAAAAGTTACATAAAATTACAAGTAATAAACAAGAAATAAAAGTTACATAAAAAAGTTACATAAAATTATAAGTTATAAAATTTACATAAAATTACATAAAAGGTCAAAAAATACAATCCAGGTGAAAAAATATACAATCATTTACAATATCATAGCATAACATTTACAAATAACCGGTTCCACGATTGCCGAGACCGACGGATGCTTTTATTTCAAAATGTTCTCCGGTCAATCGCGGAAGGAACCATCATTACACATAAATTTATTTATTTACTCAAAATGTGAGCGACAAATTATCACACATATTTATGACAAATTATCGAACATATTAATGAATGACAAACAATTTTCATTCACTCAAAGGCTGTCATTAGCAAATACCTGCATAGCGGGTGGGCCCCACCCCCCGCTGGCGCCATAGCGGGGGGCGGGGGCGCCCGCCATCGGTCATTATAATCTCATTAGTGGAGAACAACAAACAAGATGGCGGCGGTGGCAATTAAGTCCTCGCTCCGCCTACCGCCATTTCTAGAATGAATCACTTTCTCTCCATTCATGATATTATTGCATATGCATAAACTTATAATATTAAATAAACCTAGAATAAACACTTATTATTATTAATTAATTAATTAATTAATTATCACATTATTGTTCACACAAATGTTACACATATTATTGTTTGTTTTTATGCCTCGCGCTCGGCGAGCCGATGGCATTTAAGGTCCTGTACGGAACATCCCACCCCCGTGTGACTTCGTCACACCAAGAGGAAGTACAGGACCTCCGGCGGCGGAGTGATGTCGTCTATGTTGTCTCCGACGTCGGCTGCGTCGGCAGGGCGATGACCTTGGTCGCCGGCCGCACGTAGTCTCCGGAAGCAGTCCGTAGCCGCACCACGCGGACTTGGCCGTCGGCGGCGGGTGTGGCCTCCACGATGACTCCTCGCGGCCAGCTGTTGCGGGGAAGGGCGGAGTCGGCAATGATGGCGGTGGCCCCTTCACGAAGCGGAGGGGCCGGCTCCTGCCACTTTCGTCTTTGAGCGAGGGTTGGGAGGTACTCCCGAATCCACCGGCGCCAGAACATATCGGCGAGCTGCTGGGCGAACTGCCACTGCTTCCTGAGGCAGACTTGTTCGTCTAACGGTCCATACACGGCGAGATGAGAATGTCGCCCGGCCGAACCCAAGAGCAAGTGGTTCGGTGTAAGCGGGGCGTCATCCATCGGGTTGACTGAGACGTGCGTGAGCGGGCGGCTGTTCACCACGTTCTCGGCTTCAGCAAATGCCGTCAGTAGAGTTTCTGGGCGCGGGGCGCGCTCCTTCAAAATGGCTTCCAGTGCTCTTTTTATGGATCGCACTAAGCTTTCCCACGCGCCTCCCATGTGGGGGCTCAGCGGGGGATTAAATGTCCAGTCCATGCCCGTCTGCGCTAGGTGATTGCGCATGGACGGATCTGATTTCAGCTCTTCCAGCGCGATGGCTATTTCTCGAGCTGCGCCTTTAAAATTCGTCCCATTATCCGAATATAAATATCTTGGATGACCTCGACGAGCTGCAAGACGGCGTAGGGCCATTATGGCCGAATCAGCATTTAGTGTGTCTGCTAATTCTAAATGGACGGCGCGTGTTGTCATGCAGGTAAACAAGGCGCCGTATCTCTTCTCTTTGCGCCGGCCAATTGTGACTTGGAGTGGTCCAAAATAATCCACCCCACAGTGGGTAAACGGCATGTTATGATGGGCCAGTCGCGCATCTGGCAGTTGTCCCATTAAAGGTGGTTGGGGTCTGCTCCGGTTGTTGCGACATCGCTGGCATTCAAAATGTATACGACGCACGGCGGGCCTTAAACGTAAAACAAAGTAATTTTCGCGCACATCCGCCACTGTCACTTCCGGTCCGGGATGCTGCCGCATTTCATGGTGATAACGGATCATCAGGCGTGTATAGGAATGTCCGCCGTCCAATATAATTGGTTTTCTGAGGCCGGGTGGTATGTCGGCCACGGTAGTGGAGGCTAATCTCGAGTCCATTCGGATTATTCCATACTCGTCTAGTTGCGGTGTCGTCGCATATAGTCGGCTGGTACGGGGTAAGGGCCACCCCCGCCGAAGAAGGCCGAGCTCGTTTCCAAATGACTCAGCTTGAGCTTTCCGGATCCAGGATCGTTCCGCCGAAAATCGCTCTTCCGCGACTAAGTCCGCGCCGAGCGCGCGCTGTCTTCCGCGCCGGCAATTATTCACAAATCGTCGTATCCACGCCGTTGTACGTATTAATTTTAACCACGACGAAAAACGCCTGATATCAGGCAAAGCGCCATCTTCGTGGCGCGCGCGATTTATCTGCATGCATATTGCAGGTCGTGTTTCTAATTTTTGCGGATCGGGTTGCGGTGGCCGCCTCTCTTGCGGCCATTCTACTTCCGGTTTCCGTAAAAATAGCGGACCGCCAAACCAAGGGCCTGTAGGTGTCAAGTCCGGCGGTTCTGAGTCCCGAGTCCCGATGTCGGCCGGGTTCAATTTTGTAGGTACCCACTTCCAGCAGGCAGAATGCGAGATCTCATCTATCTCGCCCAGGCGATTTGCTACAAAAGCCGAGTAGCTACGTGGGTCCGTTCGTAACCAACACAGTACAGTGGTCGAGTCTGTCCAGAATACTGTGCGCTCTATGAAACATGTGTGCTCGGACCGAATGTTCGCCGCGAGGCGCGCGGCCATTAGAGCCGCCTGTAGCTCTAATCGGGAAACTGAAAGTGGTTTGAGGGGAGCGACTTTCGTTTTGGCCGCGATGAATACCACCGTTCTGTGGCTGTCAATTTCTTCAACAAAGTATGCTATGGCACAGCATGCTTGTTCCGACGCGTCGCAAAATACATGTAATGATACTTTGCGACGGCGGCTCGATACACTTTGTCGAGCGATAGCGCATTCACTAGCGCGCAGTAATCGGTGCCAATTACGCCATTTCTCGGCGTGCTCTGATTCAATTCGCTGGTCCCAACCGACTTTAGAGCGCCAAACTGCCTGAAGTAAAATCTTCGACCGGATCATTATACATGCCATGAAGCCGACCGGGTCAAATATGCGCATTACCGCGCTCAGTAATTGGCGTTTAGTTGGCCTCTCGTCCGCCTCCAGCTCTGGTAAATTTATAAATTTAAATACAAATTTATCGGTTGCAGGCTCCCAGCTGATGCCTAGCACACGTTCGGTAGTGGTGTCCGGCCCAATAATTTGGACCGGCTCCAAAGCGCGCAAATGTGGCGCAATATGTTCTAACACCTCTGGGTCGTTCGAGGCCCAATTAGCGAGGTGCATACCTCCTCGGCGCAGTACTTCGGTGACGTCACGGGCCATATCTACGGCCTCCGCCGTTGTATCTACGGCGTCCAAATAGTCGTCCATGTAAAACTTATTTCGGACCGCCGCGGCCGCCGCGGGGTATTGTGCGGCGCTGACGTCAGCGATTTTATTTCGCACATACTGTGCACTTGCCGGTGAGCAGGTGGCGCCGAAAACCATCGAAGTCATTTTATATGTCTGCACTTCTCCTCCCTGCTCCCGCCATAGGAATAATTGAGATTCCTGGTCCATTTCCCGAATTTTTATCCTCAGAAACATATCTTGCACGTCGGCCGCCAGAGCTATGCGGCCTTCCCGAAAACGCCAAATATTTCCTAATAAGGAACTCAATAAATCGGGTCCAGTCAAGAGGACGTCATTCAAGGAGACGCCTCGACACTTGCTCGCAGCATCAAAAACCACCCGAATCTTGCCCGGTTTTCGGGGGTTAAAAACCGCGAAATGCGGTAGGTACCAGTGACGCCTACCTAATTGGGCGGTCTCCTGGTCGCTGAGGACGCGGGCGTAACCCCGCTCCACATACTGGGCGATCTTGCCCCGATAAGCCGCCGCAAAGGCGGAGTCTTTGGCCATTTTTCTTTCTATTCCGCTCAGGCGGTTCAGAGCGCATTGCCGGCTCGGCGGCAAGCATATGTCTTCTTTCTTCCAAAGAAGACCGGTGGCCCATTGACCGCTGGCAAGTTGTACAGTGGTGGCTTCCATCACGTAGGTTGCTCGGGTATCCGCTGCACTGACGCGCGCTGCGGCGGTCACTCCCAACGAGTCAATTAAAAAATGCATTTTCACGAGAGCTTCCAGCGCGCCCTCCGCGGGGGCCGCTTCTGCCGTAATAGAAAGCGTCGGTGCGGCGATGGTTGGGTGGCCTGACAGGGCCCCGTGTCTTATCCATCCTAGTGCGGTGCGCGATAATATATTGTACTCGGCACCCGACGTCTCCTTGACTTCTCGCGACACTATTAAATGGGCATGATCCATGCCCAACAACAACTTCGGTTGCACCATACACTCGCGGCGCGCCCGATTTCCCCTGTTTGCGACCAACAATTGGGGCGGTAAATTTAAATTGCGTACCGTATTTACGCGCAGCGGATATTGTGTCGATCCGCTGCCTTTAACAGTCAAATTCACTAATTGAGAACGCGATTCGGTGGCGCACATTCCCCGCGCGCCATGCAAATATAAATTCCGAGTCGGTCCGGAAGCGCCAACCGCACTGGCGATATTAAAGTCAATTAGCGAAACAGTTGAGCCTTCGTCGCACAAGGCAAATGTTCTACAATGCCCCCGCGGGCCAAACACGTCGACTTTAATTACCTTTAACAAAATTACATCGTCGGCGTCGCGGCTCGCTGTGTGGGCCGTTGTATGTCACGCCACATCGGTCCGCGCTCCCGCGGACGGTGGATTTTCGCCCGCATGTCTCGGTAAAACACGCGCGGCTCCGTGAAGCATACGATGATGAAAAAGTTTGCATCCATCCGTGCCGCATCTCTTGTTGCGGCCCCGGCAGGTGTTCTTGTGGCTTGGCGTCCAGGGATCAAGGCATAAAAAACACAATTTTTTATCCTTTGCAAGAGCCGCCCGTTCGGGTATTGAACGGCGCGTAAATTCTCCACATGCCGCCGCGCTGTGATTCGCTGCCCGGCAAATACCGCACTTCGGCGGATTTTCTGAAGACAATAACGCATGCACTTGCGCATTTCTTCGCCCCTTGTCTTCTATTATTTGAGCGCTCTGTCCGCCGCAATGGGGTGCCGAATCTGTTAAACGCGACAACCAATTTGAAAAGTCTTCCATGTTGGTATCCTTTGTCCCGGACCGCGCCGAGAACCATATCATCCGCGCGGAAAGCGGGAGCCTGCCAACAAGTTCGCGCAATAATTGCGGCGAAGCTAAGTAGCGCTCGTCCATTCCTTTCACTGTGGCGACCGCGTTTCTTACCGCCACGGCAAATTTCATAAATGCGCCAGTATCCGTACTCTCAGTGAGGCGCGGGGTATGCCTCACTTTTTCCAGCATACTGGCGATAATTGCGTCAGGTTGTCCAAAGAGGTCCTCCAGCGTGCGCATAATGCCCTCCACACTGTGGGGGTCGCCGATAAGAGGGCGGACCGCTTTTCAGGGCAATTCTCAGCCGCATAGCATTTTCTGCGGTCGTTAATCCACATAATTCCGTGGATTGTCTAAACTGGGCCTTAAATGATCGCCATTCCAGCGGATCCCCAGAAAAATCAGCCAGGTCTTTTGCGTTCGACTGCCTGGCAATTATGGCCGACATTCTCGGCTCCTCTTGGCTGCACGGGTACTGCGGGCTCTCAGAAGAACGCGTGGACCGGACCGCTTCTGTAACAGCGGTCGCCAGGCGCTCAAACTGAGCTTGTTGAGACCGCATCCAGTCGCCTAACGTAGGATTTCGGCGCCGTCGGGGGCATTTTGTCGGCAAGTAGTAGGCGCATTCATGCGCCCCGGATCTTCCGTAACGATGTCGCTTGCAGCGGCTGTCTCGGCGGCCCCGGGCGCCGCCGCGCCCGTTGCAGCGGCGCCGGCGGCGAGCGCTCCTGCGCTTGCCTCCGTGGGATCCTTTCCCGCTGCCGCTATTGTCAGCGCCCTTGAGAACATTTCTTCTTGCCGCCTCTGCATCTCGTCTAACTGCCTCCTGAAGTGACGGTCTTTTTGGCGTAGCTCTTTTCGCAGCCTTCTTACCTCTGCGCTCTGGCT